>QZGG01000237.1:0-195435 GCA_006409495.1 Sedum album | reverse complement strand
TAGATATTTCTAAGTTCAGTTTTTGGAGATTTAATTTTTCCTAAGCTGGTTCTTAGAGATATAGATGATTTCCTACAGATATCCTTGCCTAATTATTCGTGGAAACCCTAGGACGCAAGGTTATAAATATAAAGCTTCATGGAAATCACACATACGCATACTTAGAGAGCTGAACACGCCGCAGACGGCTCAGGGCAGAACTCCGACGCGCGCAAGCTGTCACGCGAGCCTGACGACGCACCATACAGATTTGTCTTGTTGTTTTAGTTGTTATTTAATTATTCTTGAGATGTATTCACTCAGCATGAGTAGCTAAACTCACTGAACTCGGTTTGGATTTTGATCTATGAATAATATGTTTTGAGGTCTTGTTCTTAATTTACATGATTAAGTTTAGTATTATTATTCCGAACTCAATTGCATGATAATTAGGTTAGACAATTAAGCGAAACCTTGCACCGCAGACTTAGTTGTAAAATCTATTATCTATAGTTAAACTATCAGAGGTACGTGACTGTGAATGATAGGAGTAACACTAGAATAGGCAGTAGCTACCTTGACCGGATTCGTTATTGACTAGACTAGATTAGTAATAATATCATACAGACTTTGACCGGAATGTATGTGTAGGTTCTTAAGCTGTGACAGGACCTTAATCTACGTGGACAATTATATCGTGTACCATTAGTGACCGAGGATAAACATAGAATTCATAGTGAAGAATCTGAACCGAGCTCATCTCTCGCATAGTTATCTGCATCTTTTATACTTGCTTTCTGTGTGTGCGCCAGTTATACTTGCACAACCCCAATTCTTTAGTTTGTAGTTGAAAAGAGACTTCCACCATTCCCTGTGGATTCGACCCCAGCTTGCCGATACTATACTAGTAAGGAGAGTAGGGACAAATTTGCAGCACTCAACGACGTGCTCGTCAAGGGCCAAAAGACAACGAGCGTGCGAGGAGTGTGGCGTGCGAGTGTGGGTCGCGCACAGCAGAGCAAACCGATGATGTCAGCAATCAGCGAAATATCCGGAGCGATGACGTCATAACACGCAAAGAATACTTCTAAGTCTGGAATTCAGAGATAAAGATATTTCCAAAACTGATTTTTAGAGATAAGGATATATTCTCTTGCATAAATATTTGTGGAAACCCTAGAAGGCAAGAGTATAAATACTCAGCTACCAGGAAATTCCAGACATGTACATATATGCGATATAGAGGCAATCAGCTGCGCGAATAGAGGAGCAGACCTAGTTGCAGAAGCTGTGCGCGCGAGCTGCCGATGCGAGCCAGACGATGCGTCACTCAGATTTATTTTGTTACTTTAGTTGTTTAATATTTATTCTTGAGATGTATATATTCAGTATGTGTAGCTAACTTACTGAATTCGGTTTGGATTCAGATCTATGAATTACATGTTTTGAGGTTTTGTTCTTAATTGCATGATAAGTTTAATATTATTACTCCAAGCTCAATTGCATGATAATTAGGTTAGACAATTAAGCGAAGCCTTGCACCGCAGACTTAGTTGTAGAATATGTTATCTATAGTTAAACTATCAGAAGTACGTGACTGTGAATGATAGGAGCAACAATAGAATAGTCGACTTAGTTATTGAATATGCTAATCTCTTTTATATTTATTTACATCTCTCGTAACTGCCTTCTGAGTGTGCGCCAGTTTCACTTGCGCAATTGTTTTCTTTTCTTTTATTTGCTCATACTCACAAACCCCAATTTTAGATTGTAGAACGAAAGAAGACTTCTCACCGTTCCCTGTGGATTCGACCCCAGCTTGCCAATACTATACTAGTAGGAGAGTCGGGACAAATTTGCAGCACTCAACGACGTGCTCGTCAAAATTTGGCGCCGTTGCCGGAGAACGCGCTAGAGAAGTTTTCTTTTCTTTTTCTTTTTCTTTTTGTATTTATTTTATTTACTTTCTGTCCTCTTATATAAAAACCCAAAAAAATTAGTTACGTTAATCTAGCTGTTGTTTTTGTCTTATGGAAGCAAGTGGCGAAAATAGTGTAATCAGCAGAAGACTAGAGACTCCAGACGCGCTGGTGCGCAACGCCGAGAACATCTTTGCTCGCCTACACCCTGCTGAACTCGAAGCAATCAGAAGAGAAGTACGCGGAGACTTAGAGTTCAGAATGGATGCTGAATTACCGAGAAACGACAACCAGCCACGAAACAAATATATGTACGTGCGCCACCACAAGTCGCGCACGTACCTGCGCAACCGGACAGACGCGTGCCCCACCCTATGAGTTCTGTCACGCCACAGATCATCAGACAGATGCGTGCCCCACCCTGTTCGAAGAACACGCAGATGTGAATGCCATAGGCGGGTAGAACAATGGACATGCTAGGCAAGGACAGGCTAGTTTCAGACTAGCTGAGAACGGGTTTAGCTGGAAGAACGAGTAGAATTTCCAGAGACCGCGCGCTGACTGGCGAGCACAACCTAACGCTCCCACTGGCGCGCGACCTTTCGTGCCAGCCGCTTCCTATAACCCGCCGCACAAACGCGCTGAAGGGCCAGCGCTGTATAACCAGCAGCCGAAGAGATCATTAGAAGACATTGTGGGTCAGTTGGCTGAGACGGTGCGGAAAATGAAGAGCAAAACCAGAAACACTTTACTCTGATTGAAAATCAGTTGACACAAATCTCTACGATTGTAACTGAACTAGCGAATAACAGGAAAGCATTAAAAGCTAGAACCTAAAATGGTGTCAGTGCGGTTCTACTCAAATCAAGCAAAGAAACGTCTGATGCGCCAGTGGCTACTCACGCAAGGAAAAGTGCGGACGCGCAGATTCCGGACTCAGCGCCAGAGCCAGACGCACCTGTTGCGGGGAAGGAGAGCCAATCTAGCAGCAACGTACCACTTCCTTTCCCTACCCAGACCATGAAGCCTAAGAAAACCGAGCTAGATCAGGAGTTATAAGACTTGTTTAGTAAGGTGGAAATCAACATCCCACTTATAGATGCATTGAAGCAAATTCCGCGGTACGCAAGGTTTCTCAAGGATCTATGCACAAACAAAAGGAGGAAGGGAGGACAAAGAGAGCAAGTGCAGCTTAACGCAAATGCCTCAGCAATCGTGCAACATAAGGTACCACCAAAATGCCGAGATCCAGGTACGCTTACTATACCTTGCACAATCGGCAACTCTGTAGTAGACAATTGCATGGTAGACTTAAGCGCTTCTATAAATGTTTTACCTCACTCTCTATACACATCTTTGCGTCTTGGGCCACTTAAGCCCGCAGGGTTGACAATCCAATTAGCAGACAAATCATGCAAGCAACCAATGGGCATGGTCGAGGATGTGCTGGTAAGAGTGGGAGAATTGGTGTTTCAGACAGATTTCTATGTGTTAGAGATGGAAGGAAACGTCTCCGCTGACACCGCACAAGTATTACTTGTCCGACCATTCCTGATGACCGCGCGGACAAGATTGATGTTTGGAAGGGAACCCTATCTATGGAAGTGGATGGTGAAGTTATACATTTCAATATCTTTAAAGGCATGCAGTTTCCTCATGATGATTCCAATCGCGCGCCTATTCTTGCGCAAGACTTCTACCAGGTGCGCTTCTTATTCAGGTTCCAGCTGGTTCTTTATAATTACTGGCTTAGTCTCATTATCGTCCAAAAACACATACTTCAGGTGTTCAGGGAGTTGCTTCAGAGTGATCTTTGGTTCCTGTATGTTATGAGAGACAGCCGTGTCAGCAGCACATAATTCAATACCAGGAGTAGGATACCTCGTGTCCTCTGCATCGGATGAACTGCTGGTGTTATCTGCGGTTGTGTCAGCTACTTCTCCGCATACGTTTAGTGCGCGAGTTTGATGGCGCACGTGCTCATCTTCCACTGCTTCATCAATGATATCCAGTTCATTTACCATGGAATCATCATGAGGAAACTGCATGGCATGTAGCTATTTTGTTGCAGTGCAGCCTTCTTGTTGCAGTTTTGTTCTAACTTTCTAATCAACCTGAGATACAAAACTACACCAAAAGCGTAATCTTATACTGAATATGTTAGAATGATAAGCAGTGTAAATGACTTAAAACAGCATTCAAAAGTGCTCTATCATGTAGCTATTTTGATATTTATTCAAGCTATTATCAATCTTCTTGAGAACTTAGCGGTTAATTGAAGATTAGGGTATATTGAATAGTTTACATATTATCTTAGCGGATGTATGTTTGTTGTGTCTCTAGCGGGAACAAGTAAATAAATTCACATAATTTGTACATGATAATAATTATTTTATATTGCAAACAACTCGTTAAATTGGTGTGTTGATAGTTATATATTATTTGTTACTTGACACTAAATCAATTATTAAAAAAATCTCTTTAGGAATTATCAGTAGAATGAAAATATAGTCTTGACTTAAATTGCTCTCTCTTGGGTTCGACCCTACTTGCCGCTTGCTAGCTTGTAGGAATTATTATAAATTTAAGTTTGACGCACTCAACGACGTGCTCGTCAGGGGACATTTGATGTTACTTATTCTAGGCCTTACAAATCATTGTCAATGACCCCTCAAAGAAAAGATCAAGATATTTCAAATGCTATGACTATGGTGGCATCAACAAAAAGACAATTACAAAGAATTAGAGATTGCGAGTGGAGTTCACTTTTATTGGATATATCATTATTTTGTGAAAAACATGAACTTTAGAGTTTGAATATGGATGAAGCATTCTTTGATAAACGGAGATGGAGAAAAAAGTCAAATATCACCAATTTGCAATATATTCAGGTGGACTGTTTTTATATCAGCGGATTTGGTACTTCAAGAGTTTAATGATCGTGTTGATGAGGTTAACTTTGAATTGCTTATATACTTGGCTTGTTTGAGTCCAGTTGATTTATTTCGCAACTTTGATCATTTGAAGTTAATGAGATTGGCGAATTTTTTCCCCAATACTTTGATTTAGGGGATCTAATGATTGTTAAGCATCAGATGTGTCTATACATAGACAATGTTCGTGAAGATGAAAGATTTTCAAATATGAAGGATTTTGGTGCTCTTGCTAAACTTATGGTGGATAGATACAAGAAAACATTTTGCATATCCTTTGGTACATCGACTTCTGAAGCTTGCCTTAATTTACCTGTAGCCACATCGACCGTCGAGAGATGTTTTTCTTCATTGAAAATCGTGAAAACCAATTTACGCAACTGCATGGCAGATTTATTTTTATGCGACTGTCATATTTTTTTATATTGAGAAAGATATATTTGTCACTATAAGTAACGAAGATGTGATAGAGCATTTTATGAAAATGAAGAATCTTCGAGAACAGTTGTACTAAACTTATTTTTAAATAATTTTTTTTATCATGTCCCTAGTCACAAAAAATCCTAGGTCTGCCATTGTACTTGCTTGTGAGGGATTCATGATGAGAGCTTCCAAGGTAATCTAGAATAAAAGCATATTATGCACAAGTGACATCAACAAATGTCGTCGTCACAATCTAAAGTACGAGCGTCGTCATCATATCTAATCTGGATTTCAGCAAAATATATATAAATAAAATATTTTGAATTTTCACTGATAAATTACTTTTGTTTAACTTTATTTTTTAGGTTTAATTATAAGGTTGGACTTTTAACTAATTTCATTTAAATCATGTACTATTTAATTTTCAATTTAAGGGGTTGAACTATATCAATTTAAATTGGAGGGTCAAACTATCTTAATTTTCAATTTAAGGGCAATACCATCTAATTTTCAATTTAAGGGCAATACCATCTAATTTTCAATTAAAAACCACATTATTTTAAATTTTAATTAAAGTTTCATACACTATAATTTTTAAATATAGCATTTTAAAATAAGGTTAAGATCAAGAGAGACTATATTTTTGTAAAACAACAGAGTCTTAGCCGTTTATTTGATTAATCTAACAGTTGATATTAAAGATGGTTTTAATTAAATTGGACAATTGGATTTGTAAAATATACGGACGGTTGGATTTGATGGTTATTGGTTTACTACATCTCACCCGTTAGATTGCTAATAGTCAATGGTGGAAATGATTTCTCACCGTCTTATTAAAAGTTTTATGACCTTATTGAACACTATTCTTTTAGCATATATTAAAAATAGTTTTAGAACTATACTAACACCATTAAGCTTGTTAAATGAGGACATGGTTTTTTTTGTTTTTTTTAATTTTTTTAAAAAAATGAAGATATGGTTCATGATAGACATCTACGTTATTCTAAGACCATAGAACCGTCATCTTAATCGTTTCGATAAAAATAACCGTCTAATCTCAATCATCCTGTGTTTTTTGTAAATTACTGTATAAAGTAAAATAATAAGAAAATTCAATCACGGTAGTCGAATTCACAAAAGCAACTATTAGGTTATGTCTTAAGTTTTGCAAAAACTACGAGTGTTACGAAATTCCAACCCTGTTAACTAAATGTTTTATATTCAGAGTTATAAGAGAGGTTGAAATGGGAAGTTATTTTAAAAAGAAATCTTAGGAGTCTGAAATCTAACTATTAAAAGGTTTATATTTATTACCTCGTTAATGAAATATTAATTGTGTTTAGTATTGAAAGGCCTCACTTAACATTTGCAATCAATATACTCATAACTAGTTTACTTAAAGTGCATTACAATGTTTGTTAAGTTTAAATAATTTAAATTTTAAACTGTAATTTTGTGGATATAAAAGGCGTCATTAGAGACTTTAAAAGTGCATCAAAAAAATTAGAATATAAATATATCAAAATATAGAATAATTAAAACAAATAATAAGTTGCACTTTTAGGCTACCCAAATTAGATATATTTTAATTTATAAAAGTGAAACACAAATTGACTTCAAACTCTGTAAATTTATTAATAATTTTAAAAAATTGTGAGTAATAACCAAATTCGTAAATTTTGTATATGAAACACTGTAATGCACTTTTCTACAAATATTGTAAATCACTTTAAAATAGACATTGTATTGCACTTTTTATAAAAAAATAGACTCAATTGCATTAGTATTAATAATTTATATAATTAATGATTTGATGATAGAGCACTTTTGTATGCTACTTTAAGTTCTTTACACTGCTTAGATTCTAACATATTTTAGTATAAGATTACGCTTTTGGTGTAGTTTTGTATCTCAAGTTTAAAAGAAGAGTTAGAACAAAAGTGCAACAAAAGGATGATTCTCGGATCAAAAGACAACAACATGACAATAAGGGCAAAAGACCACTAGCGCGCGAGCAGTATGGCGCGCGAGTATGGATCGCGCACGGCAGAGCAAAACCATGACGTCAGCAAACAGCGAAATATCCGGAGTAATGACGTCATCACGCGCAAAGAATATTTCTAAGTTCGGTTTTTGGAGATCAAATATTTCCAAAGCTGATTTTAGAGATAAAGATGATTTCCTACAGATATTCTTGCCTAAATATTCGTGGAAACCCTAGGAGACAAGACTATAAATACAAACCTTCATGGAGATCACACATATGCGCGCAGAAGGGACCGAACGACTCAGAGTGGAATTCAGACTTAGCTGTGCGCGCAAGCTGCCTACACGAGCCAGACGACGCGTCACTCAGATTTGTTTTGTCATTATAGTTGTTCATTATTTATGTTTGAGATGTATACATTCAGTATGAGTAGCTAACTTACTGAATTCGGTTTGGATTCAGATCTATAAATGACATTTTTTGAGGTTTTGTTCTTAATTGCATGATAAGTTTAGTATTATTATTACGAGCTCAATTGCATGATAATTAGGTTAGACAATTAAGCGAAGCCTTGCACCGCAGACTTAGTTGTAGAATCTATTATCTATAGTTAAACAATCAGAAGTACGTGACTGTGAATGATAGGAGTGACACTAGAATAATCGATAGCTAACTTGACCGGATTCGTGGTTGACTAGATTAGAATTGAATAATAATATCATACGGACCTTGACCGGAATGTATGTGTAGGTTATTAAGCTGTGACAGGACCTTAACCGGCGTGAACTTAATATCATGTATCTTTAGTAACTAATGATAAACATGGAAATTCATAGTGAAGAATCTGAACCGAGCTCATCTCTTGCATATTTATTAACTTCTTGCGTGACTACTTTTTGATTGTGCGCCAGTTTCACTTGCGCGACTGTTTTCTTTTCCATTAATTACTTTCACTCATAAACCCCAATTTTAGTTGTAGATCGAAAGTTAACTTCTCACCGTTCCCTGTGGATTCGACCCCAGCTTACCAAGACTATACTAGTAGGAGAGCCGGGACAAATTTGCAGCACTCAACGACGTGCTCGTCAAATTTTGGCGCCGTTGCCGGGGAACACGCTAGAGAAATTTCTTTTCTTTTTCTTTTCATATTTAGTTGTTATTTACTTTTTGTCTTCTTATATAAAAAAATCCAAAAAAAATTAGTTACGTTTAATCTAGCTGTTGTTTTTGTCTGTGCATGGAAGATATTGGTGAAAATAGTGTGATCGGTAGACGCATGGATAACACGCCAGACGCGCCAGGGCGCAACGCTGACAACGTCTTTGCTCGCCTACACCCTGCCGAACTCGATGCACTAAGAAGAGAACTACGAACCAGCTGAATTGCTGAATTGCCAAGACATGACAACCAGCTGAACAATAATGTGGACGTACGCGCGCCTGATAGAGTGCACTTGTACGCTATTTTATGTCCTTTACACTGCTTTTATTCTAACATATTATGGTATAAGATTACGCTTTTGGTGTAGTTTTGTATTTCAGGTCTTAAAGAAGAGTTAGAACAAAAACGCAACAAGGAGGCTGAATCTCGAGCAAAAAGATAACAAGGCAACGACAACAGACAAGAGGCCACTGGCGCGCGAGCAACATGGCGCGCGAGTGAAGGTCGCGCAGAAGACAGCAAAACGGTGACGTCAGCAGATAGCGAGATATTTGGAACGATGACGTCATCACGCGCGAGAATATTTCTAAGTTCAGTTTTTGGAGATTTAATATTTCCTAAGCTGATTTTTAGAGATATAGATGATTTCCTACAGATATCCTGGCCTAAATATTCGTGGAAACCCTAGAAGGCAAGGACTATAAATACAAGGCTTTATGGAAATCTCGAGAGACACGCATAGAAGAGACCAGACGGCTCAGAGCAGAACTCCGATCCGGCCGTGCACGCAAGCTGTCACGCGAGACTGCCGACGCTACATTACAGATTTGTCTTGTTATTTAGTTGTTATTTAATTATATTTGAGATGTATTCATTCAGTATGAGTAGCTAAACTCACTGAACTCGGTTTGGATTTGGATCTATGAATAATATGTTTTGAGGTTTTGATCTTAATTTACATGATTAAGTTTAGTGTTATTATTCCGAACTCAATTGCATGATAATTAGATTAGACAATTAAGCGAAGCCTTGCACCGCAGACTTAGTTGTAGAATCTTTTATCTAAGGTTAAACTATCAGAAGTACGTGACTGTGAATGATAGGAGTAACCCTAGAATAGGCATTAACTACCTTGACCGGATTCGTTATTGACTAGACTAGATTGAATAATAATATCATACGGACCTTGACCGGAATGTATGTGTAGGTTATTAAGCTGTGACAGGACCTTAACTTACGTGAACAGCATGTCATGTATCATTAGTGACCAATGATAAACATAGAAATTCATAGTGATAAATCTGAACCGAGATCATCTCTTGCATAGTTAATTACATCTTCTTCACTTACTGTCTGTTTGTGCGCCAGTGGTACTTGCGCACCAGTTTCTGTCTTTTCTTCGTACTTTTTACTCACAACCCCAATTCTTAGTTTGTAGACTGAAAAGAGACTTCCACCGTTCCCTGTGGATTCGACCCCAGCTTGCCAAAACTATACTAGTGAGGAGAGTCGGGACAAATTTGCAGCACTCAACGACGTGCTCGTCAGCGCCACCACCTGTCGCGCGCGTACCATCTGTGGCGCGACGCACCATTAAGGAGATGTCTGCTCCTCAGGCTGTTAACCAACCTTGGTGCATCGTACTGCCTCCTGATGGTTACTTTGAACTGAGGACTCAGCTTGTTCACGACATACCCAAGTTCCATGGTATGGCTAGTGAGAACCCAGTTAAGCACGTACGAGAGTTCGCGGCCATCTGTGAGAATATGAGGAACGGGAACGAGGATCCAGAGATGCTGAAACTAAGAGCTTTCCCATTCTCGCTATGTGATTCAGCTAGGTGTGGGGTGTACTATGAAGCTGTGCCATCTAAGTTCGGCGCAGTCATGGGACTTGCGCAGATGCCTGGCGCGCAAGTTGATGAGCACACGGACCAGGAAGCCTGGGATGATTGGACTGATGGCAGCAGGCCATATGCTGGAGGAAGGAGCCTCGCCACAGAATTGCTGGACCCGAAGATGTTCTATCTTCAGAGGCTCATCTCCCACTCCATCATCGGCCGCTACAATGGATCTCAAAGACCCGGACTACTGGATATGGAGATCCTCAAGGGTCTCTACTACGGGAAGAAGGTGCGCTACACACACCTGCTCACCAGCTATTGGGAAGCGGTGAGCATGAAGGGACCATTGCTCTGTGGAGGGTTGATCACGCACTTCTTACGTGCGCTGCATATGGAGCCCTGGGTTGAAGAACACACTATCGTACGGGCTGAGTACCTGACGCGCCAGAAGATGCGCCTGTATAAAGTAATTAAGATTCGCACGGATGGTACCGCGTATTGGAGCTACCGGCTCGGATTGGAGAACATCAGGGCTACGCCAGAGGTTGTGGCACAGGAGCCAGTGGCGCCCAGAAGGAGCAGGCGCAGATCCGGGCGTGGGTAAGCTGAGTCCAGCGCACAAGGCAGTGGCACTCGAGTACAAATTAATGAACGCTGGGTGTCCAACGCTCAGCGTGTGATGGAATATGTGGCACCACAGGGTGCGAACCTAGACTTGACCCCACCGAGAGGATGGCATGCAGGGGACCCGATCCCAGAGGAGTATGAACTCCAGGACGCCGACTCGATTGAAGAGCTCACCCGATCATTTTCCTCGTCCTGTTTTTGATAATTTATGATCGGTGTAATGAACTCTTTCGGTGGTTGTTGAACTAATTGCTTTAAAACACTTGTATTTTTTTTGTCATCATATTTTGAACGGTGTTTTAATGTACTCGGTGTTTTGAACTATCTCGGTGCTGTGGCTATATTCTGGATTATAATCGGTGCGAATTGTCATATGCATGCATTGCTATTACTCTCTTTACTACTTGTGCATAACGTGAGGACACGTTTTTGTTTAAGTGTGGGGGGGTAGTAGTACATTTATTTAGGAGTAGTTTAGGTTAAATTTTTCGTTTTTTTGTTTAGATAAACTGAATGTGACATCTTATAAGGTAATTGCGCGCGAATTACACTGGCGTGCGCAACCTGTGTGCGTTACTCGCTCACCTGTGGTAATTTGTGCATATATGACATATTCTGAATTTTTGCTAATTTTTTCGAATTTGTGTGTTCTCTTGAGTGGAATAAAGAGGGATATGGAGTTGATAGAAACGTCCTAGAGAAGCAGTCGACCGAACGAATTCTTGAGGATCGGTTGTATGGTTATGAGTAATCGTGGAGGTTGGTACTTCGCGGTCAAAGGAATAAGAGCAAGCTCAGTCACAAAGATGCTGAAGGCAAAACCCTAATGGAGTGACGAGACGGAAAAACAGACCGTCTTCGCTGAAGTGAGTTGCTCAGGAAGGGGCGCGCGGTTGCAAATGCGTGACCTGACTTGCGCAAGACTGGACAGACGCGAGAGCGGGGCGTGGTTCCATAGCTGCTATCCGAAGGCCATGATTGGAAACCGTTCTAGGGAAGAATTAATATCCGAACCAGAAAGTATTCAGTTCAAAGTTAAAGCTCAAAAGGCCGAAACAATGAAAAGAAGAAATCGTGCAAACAAAGTATGTAACAATCTGTCCGAGAACAAAAGTGAAGCGTCAAAAACGTAAAGTTCAGAAACCCTAAGACGCGGATCAATTAAGTATCAGAGAAAGCGAATATGAAGAACCATGCAATTGCGAATCAAGAAGAATTCGGTGACCGTTGCTTAAACAGGACTATCTCCCAATCATCCGAATTGGTATGCATTCCAGGAGAGAGGTAAAGCAAAGTTTGAATTGATTACTTAAATCAGTTTTGTGTTGTATAGTCACAGTTGCGCAGGTTGTGAGGCTGGCGTAGACGTGTGGCGCAGTAAGTCCAACATTCACGCGTACATTACACAAGAGGTAAGGAAGCCGGATTGTTCAGGGACGAACAAGAGTAAGTGTGGGGGATTTGATAGAGCACTTTTGTATGCTACTTTAATTCCTTTACACTGCTTAGATTCTAACATATTTTAGTATAAGATTACGCTTTTGGTGTAGTTTTGTATCTCAGGTTTAAAAGAAGAGTTAGAACAAAAGTGCAACAAAAAGGCTGAATCTCGGATCTAAAGACAACAACATGACAATAAGGGCAAAAGACCACTAGCGCGCGAGTAGTATGGCGCGCGAGTGTAGGTCGCGCACAACAGAGCAAAACGATGACGTCAGCAAACAGCAAAATATCCGGAGTAATGACGTCATCACGCGCAAAGAATATTTCTAAGTTCGGTTTTTGGAGATCAAATATTTCCAAAGATGATTTTAGAGATAAAGATGATTTCCTACAGATATTCTTGCCTAAATATTTGTGGAAACCCTAGGAGGCAAGACTATAAATACAAAGCTTTATGGAGATCACACATATGCGCGCAGAAGGGACCGAACGGCTCAGAGCGGAATTCAGACTTAGCCGTGCGCGCAAGCTGCCGATGCGAGCCTGACGACGCGTCACTCAGATTTGTTTTGTCATTATAGTTGTTCATTATTTATGTTTGAGATGTATACATTCAGTATGAGTAGCTAACTTACTGAATTCGGTTTGGATTCAGATCTATGAATGACATGTTTTGAGGTTTTGTTCTTAATTGCATGATAAGTTTAGTATTATTATTCCGAGCTCAATTGCATGATAATTAGGTTAGACAATGAAGCGAAGCCTTGCACCGCAGACTTATTTGTAGAATCTATTATCTATAGTTAAACTATCAGAAGTTCGTGACTGTGAATGATAGGAGTGACACTAGAATAGTCGATAGCTACCTTGACCGGATTCGTGGTTGACTAGACTAGAATTGAATAATAATATCATACGGACCTTGACCGGAATGTATGTGTAGGTTATTAAGCTGTGACAGGACCTTAACCGGCGTGAACTTTATATCATGTATCTTTAGTAACCAATGATAAACATGGAAATTCATAATGAAGAATCTGAACCGAGCTCATCTCTTGCATATTTATTAACTTCTTGCGTGACTACTTTCTGATTGTGCGCCAGTTTCACTTGCGCGACTGTTTTCTTTTCCATTAATTACTTTCACTCATAAACCCCAATTTTAGTTGTAGATCGAAAGTTAACTTCTCACCGTTCCCTGTGGATTCGACCCCAGCTTACCAAGACTATACTAGTAGGAGAGCCGGGACAAATTTGCAGCACTCAATGACGTGCTCGTCAATTGACAAGTTGACGAGCACATCGTTGAGTGCTGCAAATCTGTCCCGACTCTCCTACTAGTATAGTATTGGCAAGCTGGGGTCGAATCCACGGGGAACGGTGAGAAGTCGTCTTTCGTTCTACAATCTAAAATTGGGGTTTGTGAGTATGAGCAAATAGAAGAAAAGAAAACAATTGCGCAAGTGAAACTGTCGCACACTCAGAAGTCAGTTACAAGAGATGTAAATAAGTATAAAAGAGATGAGCTCGGTTCAGATTCTTCACTATGAATTTCCACGTTTATCTTTGGTTGCTAAAGATACATGATATAATGTTCACGTAGGTTAAAGTCATGTCACAGCTTAATAACCTACACATACATTCCGCTCAAAGTCCGTATGATATTATTAATCAATCTAGTCTAGTCAACACGAATCCGGTCAAGGTAGCTATCGACTATTTTAGTCCTATCAGTCACAGTCACGTACTTCTGAAAGTTTAACTATAGATAACATATTCTACAACTAAGTCTCCGGTGCAAGGCTTCGCTTAATTGTCTAACCTAATTATCATGCAATTGAGCTTGGAATAATAATACTAAACTTATCATGCAATTAAGAACAAAACCTCAAAACATGTAATTCATAGATCTGAATTCAAACCGAATTCAGTAAGTTAGCTACACATACTGAATGTATGCATCTCAAGAATTAATATTAAACAATTAAAGTAACAAAACAAATCTGAGTAACGCGTCGTCTTGCTTGCGTCGGCAGCTCGCGCACATAACTTCTGCAGCTAGGTCTGCTTCTCTATTCGCGCAGCTGATTGCCTCTGTATCGCATATATGTACATGTCTGGAATTTCCTGGTAGCTGAGTATTTATACTCTTGCCTTCTAGGGTTTCCACGAATATTTAGGCAAGAGAATATATCCTTATCTCTAAAAATCAGCTTTGGAAATATCTTTATCTCTAAATTCCAGACTTAGAAATATTCTTTGCGCGTGATGACGTCATCGCTTCCGGATATTTTGTTGATTGTTGACGTCATCGGTTTGCTCTGCTGTACGCGACCCACACTCGCGTGCCACACTGCTCGCGCGCTCGTTGTCTTTTTGCCCTTTTTGTCACTTTGTTGTCTTTTGTTCCGAGATTCAGCCTTCTTGTTGAACTTTTGTTCTAACTCTTCTAATAAACCTGAGATACAAAACTACACCAAAAGCGTAATCTTATACTAAATGTATTAGAATAATAAGCAGTGTAAAGGACTTAAAATAGCATACAGAAGTGTTCTATCACAAGTGTACTGAATTGATAATAGATGATCATATTAATAAAATTATTAAGCGCATTCATTGACCTGATCATGTGTTTGAAAGTGGTTTGAAGTTTTCATTTTGATAGCCCTTATATATGTAATTCAATAGAGTAGTTATTTAAGAACATTGTTGTGTCAAGAAAATGTGATAGTCCGGCTATTTAACGTGCGATTTAGAGAAGTATTATGGGAAACACTTATCCTAGTCACGGATCAAACACATTTATAAATCGAGTGACCTCGAATCAAACCCAAGATAAGAGGTGATAGTTAACTAATTGAGAATTACTTGCCTAACATAAAAGGTTTAGGGGGAATGTAGATTAAGTTATGATTGGTATTAATAACAAGTAAGAAAAGTGAACAAGGACTTCTACTTCACCCCTAGGACATAGGAGAGTTAACACACTCAATTTCCTAGCGCAAATCACAATTGATTTGAATTTGTATGGCTATCCTTCCAAGTTCAACTCTCATTCCATCCTTGGAGATTAGATGACGCGCTAAAAGGTTTCAATTCTCAAGCTCTCGCTCTATTGAATCACGTGGAATTCAAGTGCACAACCTCAAGCTCTCGCTCTATTGGAAAGGCACTCAAACTCAACACCAAACCTAGCCTATCACCAAGACAATTGTCGCTCTCACTCACAATTGACTCTTAAAGCAACATTGATATAGTTACTAACATCCTAGGGTTCAATCGTCATCAAATCATAGGAAGTTATTTCACTTTGATGCACTTAGGCATTTCGTCAAACACTTAGCATGCATCATTATGAATAAGTAACTACAGCAATTAAGATTCAACTAAAATGTAATTCAAATGCTTAGAAAGCGTATACAAACATCATTCAAATCATAGGGGATCCATATGATCCCCAAATCACATGAAAAACTACTCAAACATTACTACAAAAGTAAACAAAACATAAAGGAAGAACATGATAACAAAAGTAAAGATAGAAATGCTAAGGAGATGAATTTGATCTTCAATCCTTCAGGCTTTCATCCTCATTTGATCTACTCTATGATCTCTTGGATATCTTTAGGTTTATGAATATTTGAACTTCCAAGGATCCCTCCAAAAAAAGGTTGAGAAATCTATTCATACTAAGGAGCAAAATCTGCCTTTTGGACTTGCTCGGGAGAGTAAAAAGTTGCTCGGGAGAGCAAATTTCTTGCTGTCTTTGGCCTGCTCAAGAGAGTAAAATAGTTGTTCGGGAGTGTAAAAACTCGGAGATAGAAATTTTTATTTCTTCCTAAGGGGAAAATTTTGCTCGGGAGAGCAAAATTTCTACTCGGCACAGAGCAAAATTTCTACTCCGCGGAGGAGGATTCTTCTGAGTTTTATTGTATCAAAATTGACAACTTTCTCGGCCTAATAAATTTTACTCGGCCTAGAAAATCCCTTGAGATCGAAATTTCAAATGGCTTGCTAGGAGAGAAATTCTGCTCGGGGGAGCAAAATTTCTACTTGGGAGAGCAAAACCTCTTTGACTCTTTTTGTGCACTTTAATCCCCGATTTGCTCTCTTTTACACTTGAATGCTCCATGGTTATACTTATTGAATAAATCCCCCTTATCACATTCTCGTTTTTTTGAAAGAAACATGGGGGAAGCCATCACAACCAGATGCCTTATTTGGTCCAAGCTGAAATAATGCTTTCGTTACTTCTTCCTCAGAATAAGGAGAAGTGAGGAAAGAATTATGCTCGTCAGTAATTTTTGGTTGAATTAAAGAAAGTTCACTATCAGCAAGACTCATACCAACCAAATCAAATTTAAAGATATCAGTAAAATTTGCATTAAGATCACCCTCTCTTAGCCAGTGAACTCTTGAGCGCTGTTTCCATAAAATTTCTTCTCTAATGAGTCATTCATTCAGCTCCTCAATTATCTGATTTTCTTTAGCCATATTTTAATATGTTCTATGATAATTATCTATACTTTCTAACTGAGCCTTAAGACGTTTCACATGGTCTCCCACATTACCAAAAACTCACTATTCCATTTCATTAAACTTTGACTAAGGTTGCATAATTTATCTGAGAAATCAAGATTTGCATGATCCATTCATCTCCATCGATCCCTAATAAGGTTAACACACGATTTATCCCTAAACCACATCTCTTCAAATTTAAATTCTTTTTTCCTCATCTCAACTTTAGTATAAAATTCCAATAATAATAGAGAATGATCTGAATTAGAAGAAGTTAATGTCTGACCTTAAATTTTGGAAAGACCTTCAATATGCCACAAAACGATCAAATCGGTATTTCACTTCAGCATCTACACTTCTTCAATTTGAGAAACTTAATTTCGAACCTTGAAATCCTAGATCCTGCAATTGACGCTCTACCATAAATTATGATCAAGGAACGTGTGTTAGTTTTAAGAGAAAATTACTTAAAACCACCTTTATGTTTGGTGTATTTTGACAAAACCACCTAAATACAAATTATTTTCTGCAAACCACCATTATACTACCATTTATTGCCAGAACACACCTTTTGTTAACGGTGTTAAGTTTTCTATTAAAACTTTATTTAATTATGTAGGAAAAAATGAAATTACTAAAAGAACATCAAATGCAAATACTTCATCACTAGCTGGAACTTTTAAATAATTCCTCAAGTGAAACAACTGCAAAACACAAAAGCAGACTTTTTTCTCAAATTAATGACAACCAAAATGAGATTGAATATTCACACTCAATTCAACAGAGTAACGGTGCATGCAGCCAATGAGAAGACAGTCGACTCTGCCTTCCTTTTGTTGCTTGGCAGAATGCCGGAAGCAACTCCTTTTCCTTTGTTTCTGGTGCCTATCCTTTTCCCCAGAGATATCCCCATGCTCAGACTCTCATCCAGACTGGTCTGGGAAATCTGTTTGCCATCTGCATTATCGTCCAAAGACTCCTCATTACCACCTGCCGATATTGCTTGTTTTCCATCATCCTCAGTCGGAGCAGGTGGCTCCTCAGTATCATTCTTTCTTTTCCTCAGGCATCTTCTTAGGACTCAGAGGCGAGTCAGGCTGACAGGAAGTCCCGACCTGTTCCACTCCTCTGGTCGGCGACTCATCAGTTGGAACCACGCCACTCTTCTTCTCCTGACTCGCTACCTCCTGAGTCTTCTCATTCTCCAAATCCATACCAACAGGTTTCTCCGCTGAGTTCTCCTTCTCAGATTGGTTGTCATCCTTGGGAATAGACTTCACAACATCAGCAATCGTTGCATTAATTTGTTCTTCTGTCGGAGCATTCACCTCAGGTGGCGGAGCGACGGCCTGAGGAGCATCAGATGTGGATCCCGAGCCTTGGCGTTCTCGGCTGCTATCTTTGCTTGTTGCATCTTCTCCATGGCACTCGCCATAGCCTCATTCCTCTGGTGTGAGCATTGCAGCAAGGTTGAAGCTTGAGAAATCCATTGGAGAGGTTAGAGTTCGGATTAGGGTTTCTGCAATTAGGGTTTGGAATCGGCGGCAATTGTGAGGAGGATTGATCCCAAAATCTGATTATATATCTCCAAAATATCCTCCTAAATATTCTCTCTCCAAAATTTGAATTTCAAAATTATCCAAATTTGTCACCTCACCTAACTGATAAGTCCAATCGTTTTCTTCGGGTGTAACAAAATCTGTATCTCATTGGTCAATCCAGTCGGTGGCTAATGAATGCTGTCTGACAACCAAGTCTTACCACTAGTCTCTCTGATTAACCAGTCCCAAGGTATATTGTGAAGGAAGTAATGCGGCAGTTGTCCTAGTGACAGAAAACATTACTCCAAAGAAAAGTATGTTAGTCAAAAATCACATAAACACACCAACATATGATCATTCTAGAATATGTGTGTATCTATCACTAGTGTCTCCGAACTACTAGTCAAAACAGATGGGGACTGGAGACAGCTAGTTCTGAATAGGCTAGGGATGGTCTCAACTACTTCCTTTGGGCTTATAATGTGGGAACAAATAGGAAGCGTTGTTAGGTCACAAAGAACATACTGAAGTATATCACAGTTTTACCATATGTGACGGGAGTCTTAAGCTGTACTGAAGCTACTAGTACACAAGATATGTGACCTCCTTCGTGATCACTAGTCACTTCTATCTACTAACACACAGAGCATGAATATTCAGATCAGACAGAGGTTAGTAGTAGAAGTTATATACTGATTAGGATAGAGAGATCATACCCAGCTCCATTCGGAGCCTTTCGAAGAGTTCCCTATGCAAGGCCTTCGTGAAAATGTCAGCGACTTGATCATCTGTCCTACAGTAGTTCATTGTGACTATTCCTTTTCAACCCAGTCTTTTAGAAAGTGATAACGTGTCTCTATATGCTTTGTTCTAGTGTGCTGCACAGGATTTTAGAGATTTCAATAGCACTGTGTTATCACAGAAAATAGGAACTGAAAGTAATTTAAGACCATAGTCACTTAGCTGTTGTCGGAGCCATAACAGCTGAGAGCAGCATGCAGCAGCTGCCATATATTCTGCCTCTGCAGTGGAAAGTGCCACTGAATTTGTTTCTTGGAGACCAGGAGACTAAACATGAGCCAAGAAACTGAGCTGTTCCAGAGGTCGACTTCCGATCACTCTGCTTCCAGCGAAGTCTGCGTCGGTGTATCCCACAAGTTCTAGCGATTCTCCTCTAGGATACCACAGCACCAAGTTGTCAGTTCCCTTAAGATACCTGAGTATTCTTTTAACTGCCTTCAAGTGTGTTTCTCTGGGGTCAGCCTGAAACCTGGCACAGAGACAAACACTATACATTATATCTGGTCGGCTAGCAGTTAAGTAAAGAAGTGAACCTATCATTCCCCGTAAAGTTTCTGATCAACTGGTGAGCTGACTCGTCCTTCCCAAGCGAGTCATTTGGGGATATGGTGTACTGAAGTGTTTGGCATCCCATACCAAACTTCTTTATCATCTCCCTCAGGTACTTCTGTTGGTAGATCTTGGTTCCTTCCTTTTCCTGTGACACTTGTAAACCAAGAAAGAAGTGAGTTCACCTTCCATACTCATTTCAAATTCTGTTCTCATGAGCTCTGAAAATTCCTTGACAAGAGAAGTGTTAGTGGATCCAAAAATAATATCGTCTACATAACTTGAACTACTAGTATATCACTTCCCTTTTTCAGCAAAAAAAGTCTTGTCTACCTGTCCTCTGATGTATCCATGATCGAGTAGAAACTGGGACAATCGCTCATACCAGGCGCGAGGGGCCTGTTTCAAACCATACAGTGCTTTCTCCATCGGTAGACATGATTTGGGAACTGGTGATCTTCAAAGCCAGGTGTCTGAGACACATACACCTCTTCTTTCAGAATTCCATTCAGAAAGGCCGTCTTAACGTCCATTTGGTACAACTTGAATCCATGGTAGGCAGCATACGCAATCAGCAGTCTGATTGCCTCCAGTCTTGCCACTGGTGCGAATGTCTCATCATAGTCTATGCCTTCCTGCTGATTATACCCTTTGACCACCAATCTTGCTTTGTTTCGTACAATGTTCCCTTGATCATCAAGCTTGTTCTTGAATACCCACTTGGTACCAATGATGGTCCGGTCAGATGGACGAGGGACTAGTTCCCAGACTTTGTTGCGCTCGAACTGGTGGAGCTCTTCTTGCATGGCTACTACCCAGTCTGGATCCTTCAGTGCTTCAGTCACCGTTTTTGGTTCTGCAAGAAACAAAGGCAGTGTTAGCACAGTAACTCAATAATGCAACTTGACCATTACCACTAGTGTTCTGAGACGAGAGGTTAGGAAGTTCAGTATGATAGTCTCTGAATTTGATCGGCGGATGACTCTGTCGTCCACTTGTTCTGGGAGCTCCTTGATGTTGCTGTGTCTGCATTCTTTGTCTCTCTTCTGGTGGAGCACTTCCAGAGCCTGGTAACTGATTATTCTCTTGCTTCATTTTGTCCATCATCAGCCTCTGGTTCCACAGTAGTCTCTTCTTCTTGTCAGATTCTTCATCTTCTGCATTGTCATTATGACCCTTCTCCTCCACTTGTTCCTTGAGGCACAGGAACTGGTTCATTACAGGATCTTCCTCTGGAGTCCACTCATCTCTGGTCAGTTCGAAGTCATCATCGTCATCTTTTGTCAGCTCCAAAGTTCTCACAGACTTTCCTCCCATAACTGACTCGTCGAACCTGACGTGTATCGACTCTTCTACTCTCTTCAACGATGATTGTAACTTTGTAGGCTTTGCTTGAAGATGAGTATCCAACAAAGTTCCTTCGTCACTTCTCGGATCAAACTTACCAGACTGTCCTTACCATTATTGTGCACATAGCACTTGCAACCAAAGACACGCAGGTGAGACAGATTTGGTTTTCTACCCCTCAGAAGCTCATATGGAGTCTTGTCAATCCCTGGTCTCAGATAGGCTCTGTTGATGATATAGCATGCGGCATGTAGTGCTTCGGCCCAGAAGTTTCTAGGAAGATTACTGGCTATCATCATGGTCCTAGTCATGTCCTCTAGAGTTCGATTTTTCCTTTCAACCACTCCGTTCTGTTGGGGGTCCTAGGAGCAGAGAAGTTATGACTTATACCTTCCAGTCTGCACAAGTCAAGAAATTGAGAGTTCTGGAACTCTGTTCCATGGTCAGTACGTAGTGAGATAATAGATAAGTCAAGTAATCGTTCAACACTAGTTTTCCAATTTTCGAACTCATCAAAAGTTTCATCTTTAGTTCTAAGAAAGATAGTCCAGGTGTACCTTGAGTAGTCATCAACAATGACTAGTACATACCGATTACCTCCTCTACTCTGGACACGCATCGGTCCGCACAGATCCATATGAATCAAGTCTAGAGGCTTCTTGGAACTTACCCAGTCCTTTGATTTGAAGGAGCTTCTCACCATTTTACCTTTGGCACAAGAACCATACTCCGTTCTCAGATTCCTTCACGCTGGGTAATCCTTCTACTAGATTCTTCTTTTGGAGTTTGGAGAGAAGACGTAGACTGGCATGTCCTAGTCTTCGGTGCCATAAGTCAGAATCATCTGAGTGCGACACAAGGCACAACTCCCCTTCTGGCTCAAACGAGTGATCAACAATATAGACATTGTTATTTCTTATTCCCTTCAGAAGAATCTTTCCTGTCTCAATGCGCTCAACCAAACAGTCAGTGTCAGTGAAAATAATTCGATTTTTACCTTTTTGCGATAACTGAGAAACTTAGCAAGTTATAACTTAAACCCTAACATAACTAACATCTTCTACTGAGTAGTACTAGACAGACTTACAGTACCGATCCCACAAATTTCACCTCTGCTCTTGTTTCCAAAGGTGATCGGTCCTCCTTGATGTTTATTGAGAGTTAGAAACCACTCCTTGTTCCCTGTCATGTGGAGTGAGCATGCACTGTCTATGAACCACCTTTGTCCCTTCTTCTTTACCTGCAAGGAAACATCAGTCTTACGGACCCAGATCGACTTGGGCTTAATTGCTTTTGATTTATAGGAAACAGCATTAATAAATTTGTTAGTAGGATTAGGTTTCCATTCTGTTCCAAGATCAATTTTCCTTCTTGGAGTTTCCCTAGGTCTTCCTCCTGTGGATGTCCAGTGAGTCTAGTCAAGTGTTGTCCAGTCCAGTGTTGTGGTTGTTCTTTGTGATAGAGGTGAGGACTGTCTCTGTCTGTCCAGTGTTGTGGTCGCTTCTCATGATAGTGATGTGTGTTCATAGCCTTGAGAGTACCTTTGTTGTGATCTCATGGGTTCTTTCCACTTGTGGTTCCCCCTGACTTCCTGACCATGATTCCTAGTGTACATCTCATTCCTTCCTATCAGCTTTTAGCTTACCACATTCTCTGCGGTAATGTCCATTATTACCGCAGTGCCAGCAAACACGGTGCGATCTCAAGTTTACGTACTTACTGTTTCCCGGTCTGAACGGTTTACCCTTCTTTCTTTCCTGGAAGTTCAATGGTCCAGTGTTGTCTGCTTGCTTCTTCCACATATGATATGCCTTAGAACCATCAAATGGCACATACTGGTCGTTAAAATCTTTCTGGCTAGTATGTGTTCTGTCAGAACTGGTGGAGGCAAGTGTTTTCTCAGCAACGTATCCAAGACCTGGTCGGAATCTTTCACTCAGTGTAGGTACCTTTTGTTCAGCAGCATCAACAACAGGTGCCTTCATCTTCAGCTTGTCCAGTTTTGTGACCAGTTCGTCATTCTCTACTCTTCTTTCCAGTTCATCAGCAGTTCTGTTTTCTCCTTTTCCAATTTCTGTATCTCATTCCTCAATTTGTTGACTTCCTCTTTCAGATCAGGACAGTTGTTACATTTGACGACTTCTTCTTAATCGCATCCTGAAGTTCTATAGCAGTACCAGACCATAAAGATTTTCCTCAATAAGACCTGCAATTTCAACTTTCTGCTCTCCAATATACTACTCATCTCGTCATTCACATCGGTTAGTTTTCTCAGGAGATCTAATAAATCAGCACGAGACATTTTAGAAGGAGTTAGTAGTTACCTCATTATTCGCGTCATCTCCAAGTGCCATCAAGCAGACTTCCCGATTCACTGGTAGCTCACAGTCACTTCTTCTCCTTCATCTCCCCATGCAGCCAGCATTGCTTTGCCATCCCTTTCAGTAGCAGGCTTTCCTGCCTTCTTTCTCAGACACTCAGATCTCTATGTCCTTTCTTTTGGCACCACCAGCATATGATGTCCTTCTTGTCTTTAGGACCAGTCGATTGTGTGTTCTGATTAGAGGACTGTGAGTTCTGGTTGTCTTCTCTGTTAAACTTTCTGACTTTCCTCATAGCATCCAGTTTTGTCATTCTTAGTGCTCTGGTGATCAACGCAGTGGATTCATCAAGGTCCTCATCATCTTGAGCATCAGTCTGGACTAGTTCAAACGCTTTTTCAACCTTAAGTGCCAGTGACTTGGACTTTGTAGCTTCTCTGGAGGCCGTCTTCCCTTTGAATACAATAGCATGTGACTGAAGTCTCGCTACAAGTTCTTCCAGTGTATAGCTTTAATATCTGATTGAGCGTGTAGGGCCATTGCTATATGATCCCAGCTAGGATCCAGTGCCTGGAGGAACCGGTGAGTGATTCTCCAGTCTTCCATCTTTTCACCCAGAAAGACCAGTTGTCCCACACATGTCTGGAACCTGGAGTGAAATCCTCCAGGATTCATTCCTTCCCTGAGCAACCGACTCATACTCCTTAAGTGCTGTCAATATTCTGTTCTTCTGGAATTCCTCATTCCCAGAGTACAGTCTTTCAGGGCCTCCCAAATCTCATTGGCAGTGTCATATCCTAGTATCTTCCGTTTGTCTCCTTCGGTCAGTGCTTGAAGGAGAACTCTTTTGCACGATGGTTCTTTTCAACGATCCTATAGTCTTCTTCATCATAAAGATCTCATCCTTAACCATCATCATCGGTCCAAAATCGGTTCATCTCCTCTAGTAATGACTTTCCAGACCTGAGCATCCAGTGAACACACATGTGACTTGAACTGTTTGACCCACCAGTCATATTCTCCCGATTTCAGTGGTGGGGGTGTCCAATCTCCAAGTTTTTGGCCATTGTACCTGCAAGCTAACACTAATCTAGAGCACCGGGCTCTGATACCAATTGTTGGATCGAGGTTAGCTTGTACTTCTAGTCGTGAGGGTCGACTTGTCCCTCGATACGACTAGTCGCAGCGGAATAAACAAGAGTAACTGTAATAAACACAAGTAAAAAAATACTCACGATTTTAGGTGGAAACCCAACTGGGAAAAACCACCCCTTCCAGCAGCAACTGGAAGGATTCTCAACTTCAACTTTATTATATCCTCGAACCGAATACACTTGAATCAGCTAGTACAACTCCTCGTTTACTACTGTTCTAAGCTGCACCCCTTGATTCTCAGACACCAATCAAACTCCAAGTTCTGCAGCAAACGTCTCACACTAGATGACTGAGCAGTCTCTAGCCTAACACGAAGCACTCAACCAACGTGATAAACGCGGTCACGCTGCTCCCTTGCTGCCCTTGCTCGTCTCCTTGTGCTTTGGTCTCGATCGCCTCCTCTAGCTCTCTCACAAAGTCACACGGCTACAAGCTCCTGCTGCTGGCTTTTATACTAAGCCACTCCTCTCAAATCAAACCCTACAATCCATGCAAGATTCAATTAGGAAATATCATATCTTTTCAAATCTTTGTTCAATATCTTTTCTAAACTCTAAAAAGCAGTTAGGATATTATCATTATCAGTATAGGCAGTTAGAATATTATCAAAATCGATCTAATCAAATTAAGAAACAAAATATTCTTCCCTGATTTTTCTGGGTCCGAAATATCAGGAACTGCCAACGACCTTAGACTAGTCGTTCCGTAAGTCAAGTGAAGCACAATCTGCACACTCAATACACTAGTCAGTATTGATCACTTGTCATCATCAAAACCCCAAGGGTTCAACACTTGTAGTGACATCAAGCCCTTGCTAACATGACATATTTTCATTCCTCAAAATTGCATTGCTGTTTCAAAATGTACCCTAGCTGGCTTTTTTGTTTAAAAGTGCAGCGAAGTGCAAACGAACACCAAAATGTCCTTCTATATCTTGCAAACTATAAAGTTGTGGAGGGCAAATATAGTAAAGTCGCGTGAACTTCGCCTAATTGCAGCTGATTCATTTTAGGCTTGAATTCTCAACCACCTTGGGGTCATTCTTTGAAAATATTTTATCAAGAACATTATGCTTGCGAAATTTCTCATGTCCTAGAAATTCCTGAGAGAAAATATTTCCCAAATGCATTCATAGTGGAGAAAAACTAATCATCAGATTTTTTTGGAGCAATTAAAAGGTGCATATACAACTAAAAGATTTCGACATGTGAAATTTCTCATAGAGAAAGCCATGGGTGCATAACACCTTTGCTTTACTAGCGCAAATGTATCCCTCCAGTTTGAATCTTTATGGAGCCCAAAAACAATGCAACCATACTCACTGGTCATTTTAACCCAAGAAAGTGTTCTTACATTCTCATGAGACCCATAGCTGGCATATGAAAACTGCAACTGCATCTCTAATGCCAGAAAAAAAAAGTGAACATTGATTGAAAGCACTTACATAAATTTGATCCTAAGCTCAAGGAATGAGAGACATATATGACTGCTTTAATTGCTTCAAGCCAAGTCAACTGATCAGATAATAAGGGCGCCCTAGTTTCATAAGAGCCAGTTACAAACTGACCATGAAAACTATAGTCATGTACGCTATTTTATGCAAGTACTAAAACAGTTTGGGAGACAACTGTCTGTAAATTTAAGTAATCTGAGTTTTTTTCTTTATTTGGGTGGAAACTAGAAACATACATACATCTAGGCCGATCTCACACTGTTTATAGCCTAGAAATTATTTAAGAAGTAATTTATTTGAGTATGAGAATACCGCAGTTACTGCTATTACGTGGCCTGACAAACTCTATTGGGACCTCCTCGTCCCCTGCCCCTTCCCCTTCCATATCCATATCCTCCTCTACCATAACCTTTTCCATAAAAAGAGCCTCTATAGCTGCCTCGACCAGATGGCAGATATATGCCCACCTCTGCCACCACAGTATCTTGAGAAATCGCCAAATGTCTGTTTATAATAGATTAAAGATACAGCGAATCAATATTAAAGTTCTTAATGCACAAAAATGATTAATTTAAACTTTAAAGAACTAGTTTACCTCAGTGTCGATTTTCCTTTGCTCAGAAAACCTATGGCTTCCATGATTTGCTTCATGATCTTGTGTGTTGGATGGCAGCGAATCAAAGAAATCATCCTTATTGTAAACAGGCTACAGACATTACGAAATTTAAACTGAAGGCTTCTCCACTAGTCAAATTTTAGTTGAAAGACAACAACAAAGTACGTTAACATCAATTTTTGACAAATCAACTTCTTCTTGTCGCGAGAAATCCATATTCCCATGTTTTCCATCCTCCTGATCATGTGATTTGCTGCTCTTTCCTAGATGGCCCCAAACTTCGTCCTTTTTGAATTTCTCATTCATAGCAGTAAAATCAAATTCATCACTAAAAGTTGTCAGGGGGCGTGAATTCTGAAAGCACACAGGCCATAGTGAAGATTATTAGAGAAGCATTTCATTTAATCAGAAATTGTAGAGGGAGAATTATTTTGAAGACTACAATTCCAATTATTGAATCCACCGTCGTGGAATCATTTTTCACAATCCTGACTCGAATCAATTTGGAAAATTATAGATGATTTTTTAACACTCATGGTCATTTCACTGACCGCTTATTTGATCATTGCTGTGAGTCTGTGACACAGCGAAAAGGGGAAAATAAGTTTTGCATCGAGTAGGCTAAAATAACACTTAATACTAACATAAGCAATAGCAAAAGGATTCAGAATTCAAAGCCACGGATTTCTAAGCCACTTGCTTTGAAAGTACAGCAAGAGACCACGATAAAAGCTGGATAAACCTAAGCTCAAGCAAGCAAGACAAAAAATAACTAAAAAGCTATTATTATAATCATCAACTTCTCATTCTATTCACAAACAAATTTAGGAAAGAGAATTTACCATTCTTCCTCGCCCTCTTCCAAGTCCCCTGTATCCACGGTAAATCTGGATCGGAGTCCCATTTTGCTAGAAGCATTTGAAATACACATGAATATTAAATCCAATCATGCTCACCATGAGGTCACAATATGTAATACGGAAGGCCAGAAAACCATAAAGTACCTTATAAAGGGGCCTTGAAGGTGTTGCCAACGGTAAAACAAATGGCTTCTTTTCTGGTTCAACTGCAATCGGAGGTTCCGCAGCAAGCAGGGAAGAAACTAGGACTACTTCTACGTCTTTATGAACTGTTTGTGATGATGGGACTGAAGAGATTGATGACTTCAACAAATGAACTGGGGTTAACAAAGGTGGTGGAGGTGCTTGAGTAGAGATAGGATTTCCTGCCCCAACATTAGAGGGCATGGATTGAAGCACAGTTGCACTCTTTTCCAAACCTGGCCTTGCAAATGTTATAGGTTTGCTAGACGACGGGAGTAAAAGGGTATTCTCTTCCAAACCACTACTTAACAAAGATGTTGCTGGCGACAAGCTAGTGACTGGTATTTCATCAGGCGGAACCGCAGCTATAGGAGCCTTGTTAGGGATTGATCTTGACACTGAATCTAGAGCTAAACTAGTATCTGTGAGCAAAGGGAAAGTGATGGCAAATTTGAGGGCAAAGTTGATTGTGACGAACACGATGAGGTAAAAATACCTGAAGGTCCTGAACTATTTCTGGATGTAAACACTGATGGTGGTGCTGGTAAAGTTGAGTTCTCAACTGGTGCGCCCAAACTGGGATAAGGCATCGTCTGAGGTGAAGAAAGCATCTGCTGATTCATAAAAGGCAACTGCTGAAGAAAAGATGGCATCTGCTGGAGAGAATAAGGCCTTTCCTGCTGAGGAGGAGGCGCAGGCATCTTCGGATGAAAAGTGGATGGCATTTGTGGCTGAAGAGAAGAAGCAGGCATCTGAGGCTGATGAAAAGATGGCATTTGTGGCTGAAGAGAAGAAGCAGGCACCTGAGGCTGAAGGAAAGATGGCATTTGTGGCTGAAGAGAAGAGGGAACTTGTTGATGCAAAGAGGTAGGCAACTGTAGAGGAGGCATCTGCTGTTCTTGATAATGATTTGTCTGCTGCTGTAGCAAAGGAGGCATTGACAGGTCGGGAGGCCGCATTAATGGCTGCTGATTTTGATGTGAAAGTGTCCCGCTAAGAAATTCATAATGCCCTTGCCAGTACATGGGCATACTTCCGTTTCCATTGGCACCCAACTGTCACGGACTTAGATGTTGACTACTAAGTCGTGCGGCGCTTAGCTAGAACTCCTCCCCAAACTAGCTAAGAAAGCCTTTCCCAAAGGTCGCTTGATGCGCTAAGGCAACAAGAGAACTTAGAACACTTAGAAGATTTGAGAGCTAGAGAGTTTGTGTGAATGATTGGTTGTATTTCTAAGGTGGTTTGGAGCAAATGCCTCCTCCCCTATTTATACACTTACACCTCCTTAATGGACGGTTGGGATCGTTTCGATCCAACGGCTACAATTACAGACTCTAGATTATTCTAAGGAATATTCCCGGCATATTCTAAGATATTTACAAGTGAAGACACTTCTCCAAGCTTCCAGGTCCTTCCATGATCTTCTTGAGGTTCTACACTCTTCCGGAGCTTGGGTTGGGCCTTCCCCCTCTTTTGGGCTAGTTACCGGGCTAGCCTTTGGGCTAAGTGATGGGCTAAGTGATTTAAGTCATTAGTCCAATTCCTTTGTCATGGCCCGTCTTAACCCCAATTTCCAAGTCCAAAACAAACGGGCCGTGACATCCTCCCCCACCTAATCCGTCGACGTCCTCGTCGAGGCGTCCTCATACTCTCGGATCTTGTCTTTGAATTGCCAAAGGGATCGACGGGTTCCCAACTCGCCTCACTTTCTGGAAGTCCTCTCCAAAAGACTAAGTATGGGTACTCGGAGGATAACCTTGACGTCTTTGAATCCTCTTCGACTCGATATGGTCTACCTCCTTGTCGTATGAAGTGAGGATGGATGGGGGTGCTCTGGATGATTCTCCTCTTGATGGATCCTCCTCGTCTTCATTGTACGGCTTTAAACAACTTACGTGAAAGACAGGATGAATCTTCTTCAAGGTTGGCGGCAACTCTACCCGATAAGAAGCTCTTCCGACCTTTTGTGTGATTGGGTAGGGACCTTCGTACCGCCGCATGAGACCCTTGTGGAGCATACCTCGCCTCCTTCGCTGATCAAGGTTAAGTTTGATGAATGCTTGGTCTCCCACGCGAAACTCCACATGTCTTCTCTTTTTGTCCGCCCACTTCTTCATTTTCTTTGACGCCTTGTCCAAGTAAGATCTCGCAATGTCGGCTTGTTCATGCCATGACTTAGCCTCCTTAAACGCTGCTGGACTTCGCCCCGTATACTTGGACACCAAACTTTGAGGAGTGAGCGGTTGTTGGCCGGTGGCAAGCTCAAATGGACTTTGTTCGTCGACTCGCTCCTTTGCAAGTTATATGAGAACTGCGCCACGTCCAAAAGCTTTGCCCAATCCTTCTGGTTGGCACTCACAAAATGCCGTAAGTATAGCTCTAGTAGAGCATTGACCCTCTCCGTTTGTCCGTCGGTTTGTGGATGGAAGCTCGTCGAGAAGTGCAACTCTGACCCCATAAGCTTGAAGAGCTCCGTCCAAAACTTTCCCGTGAAGCGAGGGTCACGGTCACTCACAATGTTCCGGGGCAACCCCCACAACTTCACCACGTTCTTAAAGAACAAGTGGGCTGCCTCGTCGGCTGTGCAATCCCGAGGGGCTGGTATAAACGTCCCATACTTAGAAAATCTGTCGACCACCACCATAATGCTCCCGAATCCCTCTGACTTCGGCAAGGCACTTATGAAATCCATGCTCACACTCTCCCATGGTCGACCTGGTATCGGCAATGGCTCCAAAAGTCCCCCGGGTAGCTGATTCTCCATCTTGTCTTGTTGGCACACTAGGCAAGTCTTCACATAAAGCTCGATCTCGTCCCTCATATTCGGCCAATAATATTGCGCTTCAATCAAGGCCCTAGTCCTCCTTTGACCAGGATGGCCTGCCCACTTCGTGTCGTGACACTCTCGAATAATATTCCGCCTAAGTCCCTCGCACTTTGGCACATATATTCTCCGACCCTTTGTATAAAGTAAGCCATCTTCTACCCAAAAGCGCTTAGTCTTTCCTTCTTTGGCCATCTCCACCAACATCTTTGTGACGGGATCGCGCACAAGTCCTTCTCGGATGGTCTCCAACATTCCCCCTTGGACTTGAGATATCGCCGCAAGTTCCGCCTTGCGACTTAGTGCATCTGCGACAACATTCACTTTGCCGGCTTATACTCGAACACCATATCGAACTCCGCTAAGAAGTCCTGCCACCTTGCTTGCTTTGGACTTAACTTCTTTTGGGTGTTAAAGTAACTCGTCGCCACATTGTCTGTCTTTACCACGAATTTCGACCCCAACAGATAGTGTCTCCAAACCCGCAAGCAATGGACAATGGCCGTCATCTCCTTTTCTTGCACAGTGTAGCGACGTTCGGTTTCGTTCAATTTTCGACTCTCGAAGGCTATAGGATGACCTTCCTGTACAAGCACTCCCCCAATGGCAAAGTCGGATGCGTCTGTGTGGACCTCGTAAGGCTTAGTGCAATCCGGTAAGGCCAACACCGGTTCCCTCGTGATGGCATCCTTTAATCCTTGGAATGCCTCTTCGCACTTCGCCGTCCACTCCCAAGCCTTACCTTTCTTCAACAAATCCGTCAAGGGTGCGGCAATGGCTGAATATCCTTGGATGAATCTCCGATAATAGTTCACCAACCCAAGGAATGACCGCAACTCGGTAACCTTCTTCGGGGGATCCCATTCCTCGATGGACTTCACCTTTGCCTTGTCCATCATAAGTTGCCCTCCTTTAATGACATGCCCCAAGAATTGTACGTCTTGTCTTGCAAACGAACACTTCTCCTTCTTGACGTACAACTCATTCTCCCGGAGTACTTGGAATACAATCCTTAGATGCTCGATGTGTTCCTCCAACGTGCTACTGTAGATGACAATGTCGTCTAAGTACACCACCACAAACCGATCCAAGTATGGATGGAAGATCTTATTCATTAACGTGCAAAATGTGGCTGGGGCGTTCGTCAATCCGAATGGCATGACTAGGAACTCGTAGGCTCCATATCGGGTGACGCAAGCGGTCTTCGGCTCATCTCCTTCGGCAATCCTTACTTGGTAGTACCCCGATCGAAGATCCAGTTTGGAGAAGTAGCTTGCGTGTCCTAGCTGATCAAACAAGTCAGCAATAAGGGGAATAGGATACTTATTTTTAATGGTTACCTTGTTTAGAGCCCGGTAGTCGATACAAAGTCGCAGCGACCCATCATGTTTCTTCTGGAACAACACCGGCGCACCGTAAGGGGCCTTTGATGGCTGGATGTACCCCGCATCCAACAACTCCCTGAGTTGTCTTCGCAACTCTTCCAACTCCGGCGGAGACATTCGGTAGGGCGCCTTCGCGGGTGGTTGAGCTCCGGCTCTAACTCAATGCGATGGTCAACTTCCCTCCTTGGTGGCAACCTTTTCGGTAACTCGGGCGGCATCACGTCCTTGAATTCCCCCAAAACCTTCTCGATCTCTAATGGTATTTCCTCGGCTCCTTGGTTGGGTTCTTCGTCCACCTTAATGGATGCTAGCCACGTTTCTTGTCCCCCCTTAAGGCCGTGCTCCACTTGCATCGCCGAGAGGCACATAGAATCCAGATTTGCTTTGGTCGTAGTAGACACCATGTGCGGACCCCCTTCCATTATCAACATGGTGTTCTTCTTCGGCCATGCTAGCACATCAAACTGTCGCAAGAACTCTATCCCCAAAACACATTTAAAGTCATCCATTGGCGCAATCGAAAAGTTCACGTTACCTCGCCATTCTCCAAGTTGCACGTCTACGCCTCTTGCCACCTCGGCTAGGGGTTTTGCCTCCGTGTTCACCGTCTTTAGCCAACCCTTACTCTTTTTCCGTCTTAAGTCCCAATCGCTTTGCCTCGCTAGGTTGGATAAAGTTGTGTGTTGCGCCCGTATCCACCATGATAGGAATAGTCTTCCCACCGACCTTCCCATCTACGTACATTAGTGTACGATCCCCAACCTTATGCGGAGTCGGCTTGGCCTTTAATGCCCGGAGGAGTTTGATGCATCCCATCGACGCTTCCTCCTCCTTCTCCTCGAGTAATGCATTAAGGGCGTTCCTCTTCGGACACTCTTCTGCCCAATGTGGCCCTCCACATAAGAAACAGTCGCTCCGTGGCTTTCTCTCAGATGTCTTGCCTTGGAACGTCCCCTTCTGGTTCGGTTTTCCTCCACCGAACTTAGGTTTCTCTCCCTTCGGCTCCTGCGCTCCCCCATCTTTGACGGAGTTCTCCTTCTTAGCTTTTGGCTTCGAAGATGAGTCTCCCCTTGTGTACTCCGTCAAAGTGTCTGCGATGGTCATTGCCGTCGCCGTGTCCCTCACATCCCGCCTCTCCAACTCCATCCTTGCCCAAGGTTTGAGCCCGTCCATGAAGTTGAAGAACATTTCTGCCTCGCTCACATCGGGGAGTTGGAGCATGAGGGCTGAGAACTCTCTCATATAGTCTTGAAGCGACGACCCATGCTTCAACTCCTTCAATTTCTTCCGAGCCTCATGGTTCGCATTCGCGGGGTAGAATTGCTTCTTGAGTTCCGCGACGAATGCTCCCCAAGTGTTGATCGTGCATATCCCCTTCTGCATCTCATGATACTTCCTGCGCCACCAAGTTGCAGCAAGATCAACTAAGTAAAGGGACGCGGTACCGACCTTAGAAGCCTCGTCCAGTTGGATGGCTTCAAAGTAGCGCTCCATGTGCCAAAGGAAGTTGTCAATCTCCTCAGCATTTCGTGACCCCTTAAACTCCTTGGGCTTTGGCACATCCTGCACCCTTGGAGTATCCCGAGGGTAAGGGATCACTTCCCCGGTCCTCCCAGCTCTACGCAGTTTCACCAACTCCAAGTTCGTCTTTTCCAAAGACGACTGCAACTCCTGTACTTGAGTAACCAAAGCATCCACCCTTGCTTGGTACTCCTCCTTTTCACCCCGCCATGCCTCGAGAATGGTGTTGACATGTTGGAACAACCTGGCTTTTAGGTCCTCCCCTAAGGAACCTACTTGACTTTGAAGAACTCCCACCTTGTCTTCCAAAGTCTCGACGTGGTCGTCGCACAACCCAATGCGGTCCGCCACTTCCCCTATGCCTAGCTCCAACTTGGCAAACCTTTTCTCATTTGCAGAGACGGAATGATCCCTCGGCGGTTTCGCCTTCTTGGATTCCTTCTCAACAGTCCTTCCACGAGTCTCAGTGTCGGAAGCCATGAAGTACTCTAACCTTGCTCTGATACCACTTGTCACGGACTTAGATGTTGACTACTAAGTCGTGCGGCGCTTAGCTAGAACTCCTCCCCAAACTAGCTAAGAAAGCCTTTCCCAAAGGTCGCTTGATGCGCTAAGGCAACAAGAGAACTTAGAACACTTAGAAGATTTGAGAGCTAGAGAGTTTTGTGAATGATTGGTTGTATTTCTAAGGTGGTTTGGAGCAAATGACTCCTCCCCTATTTATACACTTACACCTCCTTAATGGACGGTTGGGATCGTTTCGATCCAACGGCTACAATTACAGACTCTAGATTATTCTAAGGAATATTCCCGGCATATTCTAAGATATTTACAAGTGAAGACACTTCTCCAAGCTTCCAGGTCCTTCCATGATCTTCCTTGAGGTTCTACACTCTTCCGGAGCTTGGGTTGGGCCTTCCCCCTCTTTTGGGCTAGTCTACACGGGCTAGCCTTTGGGCTAAGTGATGGGCTAAGTCACTTAGTCCAATTCCTTTGTCATGGCCCGTCTTAACCCCACTTTCCAAGTCCAAAACAAACGGGCCGTGACACAACGGTGAAGAAGGTCCCCACCTATATTCCCCCTGGTTGATACAAAGGAGCACCATTCTGAATGTCTGACGCATGCTGTCCCAACTGTGATGTCTGCATATTATCAAATGATGTGGAACTGGCAATAGCATCAGGTAGGCTTGTAGGTTCCGGAGCCGGACAAGGATGCCGCGACTGCCATTTTATATCCAAATTGGTATCCAGGTTATTAATGTCACAGTTTTGGGAAACCTCAAAGATTACTAATCAACCTGAATAACAGCAGGATCAGAGTTGACAGGTGAGCAAGCCTGCGTAGTAGCAGGAGATGATTTGACTTGCAAATTTTAAAATTAAAAACAAACAAACCTTTAAAAATCTGCGAGACTTGGAAGTTCCTTAAGTTTCTTCTTCCAAAATGTTGAATTATTGTTAGTAAAACTACCCATTTTGTTAGATCAAGCAATGAAACCAGACCTTAATGTCACTTCCTCGAAATAGAATGTATTCGTACAGTCTATCACTAGGAGGAATTTGCGGACCATTCTTTTTACTTCCCTCGGTTCCAAAAGATCTCACTGAAGGACACAAGAACGAGAACCGTAACTAAACACAAAAATAAATGCAATTAAACAATCAAAAATTTCGAAGCATATACATGAGCTAGTTCGAATTATTTGTATATTAAAATAAAAAGTTACCGATATAAAAATCTAACCATATGTAATGAAGATGAAACTAGAGGATTTTCACCAAAAAGAGAACAAAATCCTCTAAGACAAAACACTTGATGATATTTCATTTTCACAAACAAAGGCACAGCAGAAACAAACTAGAATCAAACATGGTTTGATCATCAATTCAGAAAAAGGAGATGGAAAATCACCATCGCGGAGTCCGATACTGGACTCGTCGGTGTTGATGTTATACAAAACACCTTCACATCTAATATCGCTCTTGGACGTCAAGCTAATCAATCCCCCGATGATCTAGACCCCTCGGTGGCCATCAGTCAATTTTGATCCAAATCAACCCCGTAATCGTACGACACAAACCCTAATCGACAGAAGGAATTAAAAGGGAGGGATTTACTTATTTCCTAATTTATGAAAAGGTAGAGTATGCGTAATTTTACCGTACTTCCTAATAATAATAATAATACTAATATGTTTTTTTTTAAAATTGTGATTTATTAAAGAAAAGTCTAAAGAGACAAAAGTATTGAGATACAAAAACGATGATAAGGCTGTAGGCATTAAAAATTTATAAAAATGCTAAAAATAAAAGGAAATAATTATTTTGAATTAATAATAAATTTTAATTTGATTTAATTATTTTGGACCTCGTTGGGCCATTGAGCCACAAACAAGCCCGAAAATCAAGCCCAATCCAGTAAGGATTTTTTCTATAAATAGAGTGTCCCTTGTTCATTTGAAGGGATCCAGAAAATTCATAAAGAAAACTTATCTGAGAAATCTTATCTTATCGCAGTCAAAAAGTACATACAACGTAGTCATCGCGACCCTCACTAACGCTATAGACAAGTTGCTTACGCATAAGTCCTGGAGAAAACCCTAGCTGCAAGCAGTCATCAAGTACACAAATCGTACCGCTTGCTAGTGCTATTCAAACGCTGAAGTGAGAACAAAGTCATCGCGACCCTCGCTTACGCAACATAACAGCTGTTTACGGGTGTCAGTCAAGTTACTAACGCGCTTGCTACAGAAAAATTAAAACAACTCTTCACAACGACCATTCTTCCGAGCAATCAACAAGCATACTGAAATCGTGCAGCCTGCTAAAGGATCAAATAATATTCAAGGGAGATAAAGTCATTGCGACCCTCTCAGGAAGAACAAGTTTGCTACGTGAGAGACACGCATAGTATACCTCGTGTACGCATACTACTCAAGTGGATAACACACCAGCATAGTTAGCTACACTATAGAATCAGAGGATTAACAGAGATTGTACACAAAACTTTCTGAAATCAATAAAACAAATCATTTGTTCTTTATTTTGTATTTATACGAAATATTGTGTTTCAAAGGCTATTCAGACTAGTTAAAATTACGGAAAAGCACGGAGAGTTGCATAAGCTGGGTATACATCTTCCATCTCCCACCAGATGAGCATGGAGAAGCTCAAATGTTCGGAAGCATTGTTTACTATTGTGATGACTCTAACGTCTAGGCTTGAAGGTAAAATGCTCATATTGAAATATTAACAATGCTTCATCAAAGGCTCATAAAAGCAAATAGTAAAACAGTTTCCCATAACTGAGAATTATATCATCAGCTGAAACATTAAATTTGAGTTTGCAATCAAGTGTACAATTCAGAGTTGATTAAATGGTTCTCTCTGACAAAGGTGCCTTCGTTAAACTTGATGTTAGGCAATGCAGTTTTTAGAGCAGACTTGACGAGTGAAGTTGAAGATTCAGGCCATGAAAGACCCAGGGTGGCCTTGATATTCATCATCTGGCAGCGGCTTAAGAGAGCAGCACCCAAGCCATCAACAACGCTTCCAGAGGGAAAGTAGTCAATGCTTTTCAATAGGCAGCGGCCAGTTGTTTCGGAGCTGTTTCTCTCTGCACAAGTATCCAGCTTGAAGAAAAGAGTGTCATCCGGAGGGAGTTTGCCACGAAAGTTCCTGCTCTGGATTGAATCTAAGATGATGACCTTTTCAGGAATGATTTGACAGCCAATGACAAGTTTTGCTATGAGATGAGCTCTTTCAGCTGGAACTGAGAACTGAAAAGATACAAGGACAGTCGAACTGTCATTGCTCAGGGAGTAAATGTTACAGGACTTGTCCCCAAGCGATGGTTCAATAGTGTTTCCTGCAAAAGGGATTTCAGGTAGAATGAAGCTTCCGATAAGGGTCTTGGATGAAATATTGTGGAACAGGTAATGGGATGAAGAAGAATCGGCAATGATGAGGAGCTGGGGGCGGAGTGGGTTTTCAGGCTGAGTGTTAGAGAAGAGGATGAATGGAGTAGGAAGAGCAGGTAATGGCTGGGTGAAATTGTTTAAATCCTCTTGTAAAAACCGTGAAGGTGGCGGGGCTTCCGTGATGACATCTTCCATTTTTTCCTTTCACCTGAGAATAAAAATGATTTGTCAACTCCCTCTAATCCAACATATCAGGTCATTGAACACATCAGGTCATCGACCATATCAGGTCATCTTGCAATAGCAAATTGACACATCAAACCTAGGATAAAATCTTGATCCGTCACCAGCATTTTATAGCAGACAAGTGACAACTAAATCCCCCAAAATACTCATTTATTTCACAAACAACATCCAAATGCTGCATAAATCCGGGCGGCCGTCAAAATCATCTCAGCAAAAGTTAGACTAAGTGAAACAAATTATACCCTAAACAAATTTGAAGATGATGTATTAACGAAAGAATGCCCACGGCAAAACACCACAGTCAGATATAACAATTGATCTAATTAGCTCGGGCTGCTCATATAGATCAAAATCTCACACACATTAGTTCAAGCCCAAATAACCTAACACACCTTCCGTAACAAAATCAGAAAATTAAGAAGGATAATTCATGATTCAAATTTCAAATCGAAGCGTCGAGCAGCCAAATACGTAACCCTAAACTCAGAACAATTTCACGCAAAAAAAGCAATCGATAAGTGTACCGTGAAAAGAATATTACCGGAGTTGGGGATAGCGGCGACGTCGAAGGAGCTGAAAGTAGCGAAGCGTCGACCCTTGTACAAGAAACATGTTTTCGAGAATTACGGAATGGCCCTCGTACTATACTATTTTTACATTCGATGCGCCTTATAACTACGTAATTAATTTTGAAGAGTATTGAGTTGTTTAAAGTGACGTATAAAAACTGATCTTTCATTGTGTCTGTCGATCCAAAAGTGACGTATCATAAGTAGAATTATTAATCAAATTGTTACGTTAGATATATTTGTGTGATTGTTGTTGTTTTTATGAATCATTTGATAGTTAACTAGAGGCATGCATAGCATATCTTCAATGATAAGTAGGTTTATCACCCAAGCAGTCAGCCTGCCATTATCACAACACCAACATTTACCGGAAAGTGTTACATCACAACCACCACTCGTATCACATTTGCTGGGCTGAGGAGTATGTAGATTCAGCATTTAAGGTAATGATTCATAGAAATAACTTCACTGAAATCCCAAAAAAGCCTGTCCTAGCAAACATTAACTTAGACGCTCAACTCTTAACACTCCAATCAATATCACTTTTGCAACTACTATAAAACTATACACGTATGCTTCCACACACTTTTTTCTCTCAAACATCTATTTCTTACTTTTAATTAAATAAATTTGTCGCAGCAACAATAAAATATTTTTTAGGAACTTTAAGTATTTTTTTGGCTAAAACCACTGATCCAACCCACCAGTAAAATATTTATAGCCAAGAAGCTCCTCTGCTGACCTGTGGATGATGAATCCTTATAACTTCAGTCATCGTGCTCGTGCTCACTGTCACTCTCTGAATCTGCATCGCCAAATAAGCCAAATATGGGATTAAGTTAATTTTAAAACAAGATGTTACAACGTCGAGCCATGTAAACAGGGTGGACTCTAGTTGACCTGATCGAACGTCATCGCTGAGTTTGCCTCTCGCTTGGATTTGCTTAACCAGCATTCTATATATCAACACCCACCAGTAAACATGAAGAACAAGCAAGCAGTATAGAAGTGAATTGAAAGTGTAGTAGTAAATTGGCCCATCGTATTCATGTTTAGCTCTGTCCAGCGTCAGTAGTACCTCGTAGCTGCCAGAAAAGAGAGCCAATACCAAAATTATAATATATAGTAGAGCGGTCTTAAAACACCTGATTTTCTTAAACTCTTTTCAAGTGATATAAAAATTATAAACAAATGTCTAGCTCAGATATGACTATTTGGAAGCAGGATGCATTGCCTCATCAGCGATTAACTAGTTTTGCTAACCTTGTACTCCAGAGGACCCAGAAAGGGTAGTAGATAAGCCGGAGTAATAACCAGGACAAAACGAAGAAAATGAATGACACACTAGCTAGTCCTTCTGCTCCACTGTACTTGGACATCTTCCCTATCTCCAAAAATACATCGCTTGCATCATGAATAGCCAAAACCACTGATCCAACCCGAGCAAATCTGAATAAAATAGATATGGCAAGAGATTTAAACAGGTTCATTAAAACATATCCAAGTTTGAAGGTCTAATGTTTATCGCGCAGTTGGCGACACACTGAGAATTTTAGAGACTTGCCTGTATATGTACGACAGCACGATGAGAACAACGGTTGCTACATGATGGCCCATTGACACTCCAAAGTCAGAACGCCTTGTTTCCCAAAATATTAAAGCAAATATAGAGTATGTGTAGAATCCGCCGGCAAACATGTACACAGCTTTCAATTTCAACCTGCAAAGTTAAAAATACGGCTTAGCTCATATAATCGTACAAACAATCATCTACTTATTACAAACAGCAATGCTCACTTCATCTTTTGATCTGGCCATGTTTGGCCTCCAGGTCCAACCCAAAAATTCTTCGTGTTAGTAAACCAAGGCTCGTTGTAAGTTACAGATAAAGCTAAGATCTCAGCCGAAGTGTAGTACACAAACTTCCAGGCTGACTCCTTGAACTTATGCAGCTTCTTCTGCCGCTCATCCGTTTTCATATCAAGCTTCCCATGCCCCTTCCCAAAGATCAACCGCCTCCCCAATTTCTGGAACATGAATAAATCTTTTGTCAACAAATATACTAAAACGAATCACGTTTACTAAACTTTACTTAAAACCACCCCGCAAGGCCTCAACTACAGCTCAACAAAAAAGCTACATTCTTTAAGTCTCATACATTAAATTTTTCCAAACCAAACCACAACTTCTGTAAGAAAAACCAGAGAATAGATTTCATGAGTGCGGTCTGAAGCCACACTGACAACCATAAACATCCAACAAAAAATAATGTAAACATTCAACAATAATGTGGGTCAGATTCAGATCCAACCTCATCAAGTGATGTAAATATTCAGCTAATAACACACACAAAAAGTAAAACATAATGACATAAGCTTCATAGCATCCACTCTTCCGAATCCTCAAATCCTACTAAGACCAAAGTTATGATTTGTGACCAAGCAAGCACAAATAAATTGAATCGCATCCCATCAGCATGAACACATCAAAACTGATAACCCACAAACCAAAGCTCTCAAAAAACATCAAACATTCAAAAACGACCAATTCGATGAAATCTAGGAAATAGTAAAACGTACCTCAAACACAAATCTGTCAAGCAAGAATCGAACAGATGGGAAGAAGAGAGCGAAGAGTGGAAGAATGGCGTAATCTTCATAAGCCGGATAGCTCTCGTGCTCCCAATCGCCAGATTTCAAGCTCTCGAGTATACCCATTTGGTGTTTGAAAATGGAATACCCAGAAAAATCGCATGCAGAGAAGATGGGTGGTGAGGGTATTGGATCTGAGTCTGATTCACCGGGGCTCTGGCGAGTTCGGATTTGATGCAAAGTTGACGTCTTTTTCAGCGCACTAATATTGATGTGCTTTCCGATCGGGAGCTATTTTTAATTGTTAGTCCCCGCTGTCAATTTCTTCTATGAATATTTTCAAGCCCCCCAAGTTTAGATATTTTGTGTGAAATATGGGCTTTTGAAGTATGCTAGAAATGTTGAGGAAGCTCAAGGCATGATACCTTTGTAGCACATTACAAGGGTAGCACAGCACCATATTGAACAGCAATGTATGTATTTTAGCTATGAATAAATGTACATACAATGCGATACCTGGATCCAGCTTTTCCAACACGAAAGCCTAGCATATGCTAACAAGTGCAAAAAGAACAACATACCTTATGAAAAGACAAGTACAGAAAATAAGATGCAGCACTACAAGCTTCATAACGTTTCAAGTGCATAAACAAAAGTTTCGGAACTTGAGAAATAACTTATTGGAAAATATTGTAATGTCTCAATTGGGTAGAAATCTATGATGCATTACATCTTGGACTTCCTAGCAATTTTGAACCATTCAGTGTGGAACGACCCAGGTATGTCGGTCCTCTCATAGGTGTGTGCCCCAAAATAGTCTCTTTGAGCTTGAACCAAATTTGCAGGAACACTGTCCCTCCTGCATGTATCAAAATAAGCAAGACTAGATGACATTCCAGGGGTGCTGATACCTGAGTTGATAGCAAGGCAGACAACTCTCCTCCAGGCACCTTGCCTGTCCATTATCTCCTTGGCAAACTCTGGATCCACGAGGAGATTGGCCAGATCAGGGTTCCTGTCATAGGCTTGCTTGATGCGGTCTAAGAAGATGGCCCGAATGATGCAACCTCCTTTCCAGATCCTAGCGAGTTCGCCAAGAACAAGGTTCCAGCCTTGTTCAATGCTCTTAGCACGGATGAGATTCATGCCCTGAGCATAACTACAGATTTTGGAAGCATAGAGTGCTTGCCTAACATCATCAATCAACTTCTGCTCATCAACATTTGACGTCCCGTTTCCAAAGGCACCAGATGAAAACACCTTGGAAGCTGCAACTCTTTCCTCCTTTAGCCCACTGAGGAATCTTGAATCCAGTGACGACGCTATAGTAGGGGCTGCAATGGACAAATCAGCAGCTTGTTGCACCGTCCACTTTCCGGTACCCTTCATTCCAGTTTTATCCAAAACCTTGTCAACCAAGTATCCTTCACCCTTGTCATCTTTGATGGCAAAGATATCAGCAGTAATCTCGATCAGAAAGCTTTGCAACTCACCCTTGTTCCACTCAGAAAAAACCTCGTGTAATTCTTCATTAGAGAGCTTCCCAACTGACTTAAGAACATCATAAGCTTCTGAAATTAACTGCATGTCACCGTACTCTATGCCATTGTGAACCATCTTAACAAAGTTTCCTGCTCCTCCTTTACCAATATATGTCACACAAGGCCCACTATCAACCTGAGCAGCAACCTTCAGAAGGATATCTTCAATATACTTGAACGCATCATATGAACCTCCAGGCATCATAGAAGGTCCATTTCGGGCACCTTCTTCACCACCTGAAACTCCCATTCCGAGATAGAGTATACCCTGTGGAGCTAATTCTTTCTCCCTTCTCTCAGTGTTTTCATACCACTCATTTCCACCGTCAACAATACAGTCTCCTTTCTCATGTGAGCAACAAGAGACTTGATGGTGGCGTCAACTGGTGGCCCAGCCTTAACGAGAAGAATGATGACTCGTGGAGTTTGAATTGATTTCACAAATGATTCGGGATCCTTAAATCCAAAAAGAGGGAGGTCTCCTTCTTCTTTGGCTCTTTTAACAGTTTCCTCAACCTTATCAGCAGATCGGTTGTAGACGGAAATCGGGAATCCTTTCTCAGCAATGTTAAGAGCGAGATTTTGGCCCATGACAGCCAGGCCAGCAAGGCCAATTCTTGTTGGAGGAGCCATTAAATTGCCTGAAAAAGTATCCGACTGACAGTCAGTGATTGTGCTGATGACGCAAGAATGCAAGTGTAGTTGAAATGAAAATGTAAGGCTAAAACACAATCAGCAAACCAGGAAACTAAAGATAAAATCAATCACATATGTGAATAAGGAAAAAGGACAGCTTGCCAACATATCATAGATGACCAACATGATTGAATCAATAAAAATACAGGCACACCTTCAGTAAAAACTAATAGAGTACGACACCTAGACGAGAGCGTGACATAACCGGAAGATCTGGGAGAGTAGAGATGTAATTTTAAAAGAAATGTTGCCAGAATCACATTTACAAAGCACAAGATTATGAGGATGAGTTTAATGTAAAAATCCCCGGGGAAGGAATTGTGGAGCATGCCCTGTGACTGTGACCAAAAGAGTAATTCTGTAAAACACGAGACACGTTTCTGACTATCCAAATTCGATTACCCTTGTATCTTCTCCGCCCTCCGGTATGATGAGCAGCTAAAACTCCAATAAAAATACAGTTAATTTACTGATGACAAACATCAATACTAACCAACACACTACTGAAAATAAGAGGAGGATCAGAATATCAACTAAAACCAAGTCAACAATTTATCAAACATTATACATGCATATGAATTATGAACAACAATAATATCCAGACCCCAGTTAGTGCATCAGGCCTAAAACTATAAAAGCCAAAGCTTTTTAGATCCAAATGTCATCAACTCCTGAAGACAAAGATCCAACCAATCACACCGAAACTCAATATCAGAAAACATAAAAACACAAATCTGGCGAAATCTACATCAGAACACACAATCCAGGATCGCAAAAACACCGTAATAAACAGAAACCGAAGGAAAAGGGATGATCCAGTCACCTTAGAGTGAGCGAAAGGTTAGAGCTTTGGAAAATGGTGATGATCTGGGGTTCAGTGAGATATTAGAGATGGTCGAATAGAATCGAAATCGTGTATCTAATAGCCAAAACTGGATTTTGGGAGTCTTTCGTCAGCCAAAACGGGAGCTAATTAATTCTTTTCGATCGCGTCCCCAAAGTTTAATTAACGTACATAAATCTGATTAATCAAATACATGCTGCCAATGAGAAGGCAACACGTGTCATTTATGTTTGAAAGGTGCGGGCAGGGGTGTGCTTTGAATTGCTGGATAACTTGCGAATGGATTGTAATATTGAGAAGTTGACGGGGTAGGTGGGTGATGGGTTGGTGATTCGCTCAACAACATTTTCATAATGGTCAAAAATTATTCTCCGGCCCAAATATACAGTAATATATCTTCATTGTTTATACTGTCCGGCCCAGTTATAATATTCTGTACTATCACAGAAGTGCAAGAAAGCGATAATTGAGCCATTGATTCATGCGTCTTGTTTACAGCATGTGGGTTCATTTTAAAACAAAGTGACACGCTTTCATTATTTTTCATCTCAAATTTCTTTGCATTTTTTCCAAACACACTTATCTTCACCGTCAACGATCTTCCAGCATTTTATACTTTACGGAGTGCTTTTAGTTGGTATAATGATACATTGCATGTGAGCTGATAAGCCCTTCTTTTTTGAACAAAACAATTCAAACTTGGGACGTTTTTTTAAAACTCAAGTGCCACCCTGTTTATCGTCCCCATGGTTTTATGCCCATCGATCCAGCTTGATAAAAGGATTTTTTAACGTATCAAATAGGATTTTAAGTAAACAACTTGCAACAAGCTTACAAGGGCCTTCCCTTTCTGTATACACCAGTAATTTTGTTGTTCAAACTACATATTATTTATCTAACAAGCCATTTATAAAATGGCATTACACCAGATGAACAACCAATTACGGCTTAGATAAGTAACCTTCCAACTCAGGCCGAGTAGGAGCTCAGATTACTTCTTCAAAGAATATTTACAGACCTAAACTCCCAGCTACAACTTCTGGGAACTGGATGAAAATGGAAGTAAGCAGCAAACCAAACTCACACAAGGCAGATCTGATGATACGTCAAACAACTGTTTCGTAGCTTGGCTATTTTTCCAAGCAGTAGATCACACATCACAGTATTAAATAATTCAAAACTTGCAAGACGTTCCCATCCTCTGCCTCTGCTTCTGGCCAGAGGTTAGTTCCTTACGTTCAGCAAGCGTAGAGGACAGCAGCTCCTGGAACTTCTCAAGGAACACAACCCAGTCTTCCTCATTTATGTCAGCTACCCTAACAAAGGTTGCACTTTTGGGGAGCTGCTCATTAGCGCTTCTGTGGCCAGAAGATGAGTTAACCTGGTGCACAATTGGTGGATTTGCTCCAAATAACTTATTGGCATTTTCATCGAAACTGGAGTTCTTTGCCGAAACTGTTAGTTTGGAAATAGACGAAACTCTTTCAGGAACTGGAAGACTTAAAGTTCGCTTTGTTAATTCTTGCTCTTTATCATCCTCATCCTCCTCAAATCCCTCATCAAGTTTGGAGAGGAGGTGTCTACTGAAGACGTTTGACATCCCAAAAGGAAATGGTGATGTGAAACCTGTTTCCGTTTCTTCGGAGTCCAAATCAAACAAGAATTCATCCTCTCCTGTAAACGGTTTGGTGAAGTTCTTAGGAGAAGAAAGTTCCCTCTCTGCAGTCAGTCTCCTCGCCTCCATGCACACTCGCTCAAGCAAACTAGGTTCATCTTCCCCACTGCGGAATTCTCTGCTCATCATTTCACCAATTTCAGCCAGACAAAGCCCAAAGGAAACAGCTTCTTTGAGAAAGATAGTACAAAGAACCAGAAGGCGTAGGCAAGCATCACGGATCATGGGAAGCTCTCTTTGCAGCATTTCAGCATCCCTTTCAGGATCAAGATTCCGAATGTACTCAATCTCATCTTCCGAGAAGGGGATTGACGCTTGAGGCCAATGAATCCACTCAAAATAAGGGTCTTCCAAATTTTCCGGCAGGCAAAGGCCGTGATCGATTGGGATGAGCTCTGCTTGACCAAAGCTCCCAACTTTCTTAACTAGCAGATTTCCTGCATGCCTGTCGGTGTTAAAAATCCTAATATCTAATATTCCAATTCGATGCACAGCAGAAACTGGAAAGCTAGAAGTTCCGTAATCACTAGCGTCAAAATCATGGTGAATAAACTGCTGCATTGAAGCAATCTTGCTGACGTTGTTCTTAGTTTTTATCTTTTTTCCATTCATTCCATCATTTACATTGAAAATGGAATGCGTGATCTTCACAAGGGCAGTGGGAGGAACGTTTGCAAAATGATCATAGTCTAGGAGATAAGCTGCAACCTCCCTAAACCCAGTTTCCCCAACTCGAACCGAACGCTTAAACCCCGGCTGACCAAGAGCTTTGCCTACAAAACCTTTAGGATTATTAGGCGCAAAAGGCTCTTCATCAGTTGGCTTCACAATCGCAATACTCTCACCCCTAGCATTCCTGAAGTAATAAGCGCCACCGAGCCCACTATTAATTGGTAACGGCTCAACTCCATTTTTCATTCCCTTCACAATATCCTTCACCAGTGGCCTCATCCTGTCAAACGAATCAGACTGGCCCAGAACCTCGATAGGGCCACTTCGATCCCTACTTCGAATATCCTTCCCAGAAGGTGACAAGCATGGAGTCGAAGAGCTCCTATGCATGTGATTCCTTGTCAGAAGCAGTGGTGAATCATGCCTCACAGCACTAAGATCATTGTTAAGCACCAAATCTCCGAATGTCAATGAAGTCTCTTCAGTTGATACATTCAGTGCAAGTTGCACCCTTCTCTTTAAAGTGTGAGCATTGTCACCTCGATCCAAATCCACCCCCAGCACAGATCCAGTTTCGGTTTGTACAAAAACACGCCTACTACCAGTCGCCTTCCCCTCCATCCCTTTGCTTCCATGATAGTCACCTCTTAGCGGACTCTTGAAGATTGCTACAGCCATTTGAGTTTGCACTGGACCGTCAAAGTTACGAGACATAAACCAATATGCCCGCGATTAAAATAGTCCAACCTCGTCCACTTCTTCACATCAAAACTGAAAAGCAATGCCACAACGCAACTAAATAAGAATAACCAACTTTACTCTATCAGTAGAACCTGACAATCAAGCCCAACCTGCAATTTAGATGTCACAACACCATTTCAATCAACATCACAGTAGAATCCAGTACAATCACATGATACAATCAGACCCCAAATCATCCCAATAAGAAAGTATTTACCTCACACACAAATAAATATCAAACTGTTTTTCAAAACACCAAATATTTTCATTCAAACAGAAAACAGCTGGAATAAACCACTATACCAAAAACCAAAATTCAATTTTTTACCCTTAAAATCTCGAACCCATTTCATTCTCAATCAATATCAATAACAAAAAAAATCAACCAATTAAAGTCAACTCACCAGATCCGTCACACAAGCCGATTCTTCAAGGGTGCACCGTAAGGCCAAAACCGATAACGGCCAGACAACGTATTCAGACCGAAACCTCTGATAGCCAACCGATCTAACAATAAACACCGTTTCGGTTTCACCTCGCGCTGCTTAAACTAGCAACACTCCAACACCGCATCAATTTGTGACTGTGTTGTCAAGAGAGTCAGGCCGTCGAATAACCCGAGTTAAGGTCTCAGGTTAACGAGATCGGATAATGATATCTTCTTCTCTGCCGATATATTTCTCTCTCCTCTCGTTGATTGATTTATCGCTTTAACGAACCACGATTGAACCAAAAATCTAATGAACCCGGTTCGGATCGGGTCCGTAAAGGGGAGACGATGACGTGTAAGATAAGGATTGGAGAAGTAAGTGGTATTGGGGCATCATGTGCCACGTGGACTGTAGAGAACTGGATGGTTGAAAATAACTTCATTACAAAATCACCCTATGATATCATGACGAGCACGTGACCTGTCCATTCTCTCTCAATACCAAACACTAAGCTCGCCGGACTCAACGTCGGTGGAGCATCGCGCCGCCGCCTAATTACATCTGCACTGGTAACCCTTTTCGTTCACAGTTGTTAACTTCGAATCTTTTTTTTGCACTCAGTCTTTACTCGTTGGAATCCGTTAAACAGATTTGAATTCTAGGGTTTTGTTGAGAATTGAGCTATCGGAATGAGGCCCGGATTGCAGATTTCGAACGAGGAGGAGGACTACGGGGAGGAGGAACAGCGTGCTAATCAGAGGTTCGGCTTATTTATTTGATATTATGTTGTTTGGTTTTGTTAAAATGTGGTTGCGTTCATTCTGGCATGTTGAGTGGGTTAACTGGGCTGAAATTCTGGCATGTTAATTTGATACGATGATTTAGCAAGGGTGGAGAGAGCTAGTTGAGTGATGCTGTTGCAAACTTTTAATGACTCCATTGTGATTGTGACTTTCTTGAATGGAATGGTTTGGAATTCTTCTTGTGTATTCAAATGGGAATAGAAGTAACTCAAACACAACAGCAATAAGCTGTCACAGAACAAAAGAGCAGGAGCAAAATTAATTAGAGGCAAAAACTGATCAACCAACGCAAATAACTGTGGATCACATTGTTTTTGGCATTTGTTATTTTTTGTTTGGTATTTAGTCTGTTAAATATGTGTTTTGGTAAATCGGTGTGTCTATTCATTGTTATCCTGGTATTCCTTCTGTGCCAAGATTATTTGCTCGGAGTTATTAGGCATTCTATTTCCCCCTTGTTTCTTAACCTTTTGCTTCGAAATAACTTTGTGAGTTTATTTATTTTTTACTGTAAAAACATTACTATAACGAGGGATGACAGAGTAAACTGACTCTCAGATTGACCTAAGAAATCCGTAAGTTTTAAATTTTAGCACTCATTAGGTCTCACCCCAATTCCATCTCGTGTATGAACCCTAGTATTAACTTTTATTTTGGTATGCTAAACTCAAGGCTAGTCTTCGTCCAGAATTCAGCGACTGAGGGGTATAATACCTACTAGTGATCAGAAGAAGGATACTCCATTTCTGCTGGAGGTATTTCTTGATCATCATCTAGTATACGTCGATCCCTAGTATTTCTTGTTGAACATCTCAATTTGGATAATACTGATAACCAGTTTTCATAATGTAGGTCATTGATTACGGGCAATATCTAAAAGGAGAGGTGCAAACGCACGAGGGGGCATATCAACCAAGGAGTTCGTAACGCACAAAGCTAATGCCATGGGTAAGATTTTCTGTACAATCTTCTTTCTCGGTTGTTTACGAGGCTTGGTACTGTAAATTTTCGTTTACTTATTACATAACCAAAATAGCTGTTAACCGCATAAAAGTAAGGCAACGAGTGTTGGGCATTTGTAGTGACTAGTGAGTGTGAGAATGAAAGAGATGATCATGCATTCATGTGCCGAAAGCCCGAAAGATAAGGAGAGTAGTACTTCATCTTTTGCCAAAATCAATCATTTCCATTATGTTGCCATTTCATATGACATGATAATGCGATTCCCACAAGATCAGATCGAGTATCAGTAGTAACCACACCCTACTTGTCCTCGCATCTAACTTTTTATTTTTGTACATTGCTTCCTTGGTCCTAGTTAAATCTTCGCATTGACCAAGGCGCGTGTGTTAATTCTGGGCATCGTGGCTTTTAGGGCTAACGTTAGTATGCACTAAAAAGCATAAGTCCCGTTCTGAACTGCATATATAATTAGATGGAAGCAATGTACAAAAATTTTGGGCATATAAAGACCGAAAATTGTATTTACTATTTATGGAAGACTGAACTGCATTTAAAGACCGATAATTAGATGGAAATAGAGGCTTAATGCACTAAGTCCAAAATACTCCGAACTTCTCACTCGAAAATACATGTAAGGCGACTCATTTACTTTTTGACTCCAAAATGGCCACAGGTCACACAACCAACAAATGAGGCCTTGCCCTCGCGTAATGGTTTTCATAACCCATAGATATTGCTGAAGACTCAAGAGAATGAAAACATAATATTGCTTCCCACCAATGTAATGACACATTTCTGCTTACATTTGGTTGTGATTTATGGCCATGACAAACATGGTCGACTAGAACATTATTCAATAACTCTTATAAAACTGTAGTGCTGCCAAATGACATAAATTTTGCAATGATATTATATTTCTTTGCCTTATCTAATGCGGATTATTGAAAATCACAAACCTTCTTCACTACTCTGTATTGGTGCCAATCCAACATATGGGTCACTCTCATGTCAGTTCCTTGTTTGAGCCTCTAAAGACACTTAACTTTCCCACATGGGTTTAGATTGTTAATGTCTCCTGCTGCCCAACTTGGTAACATGCTCACTTGAACAAGTCACGGGGGATGTGATCAGAGAATATGGTTCGATATCAATCTGTGGACTTAAAGTTGTGATGAGACTACAAAATAATCAATCAACTTTGACATTGTTTTCATTTCATTCATACAAAATTGTATGTTTGTATGTGATACATGAAACAAACTAGGCAGGCATGCACACAAGATTCTTCAACAGGCCAGCTCTTTTGCGGCCCACTTTGTCAAGCACACATGTGGTCCTGATCAGTGATTTCTGCATGTATTTTTGTCGCTAGCACAATAAAACATAGTAATATACTACACAGCTCAATCTATCTCTAACCTATAGATGCAGCTTCAAGCTTGTTGCGTAGGTGTATGAAACTTCAAAGAACAAAACTTTGGCTCTTGTGACTGATTGTCAAGAATGTCAAGTGTCGATAGGTGTTACACCCCATTGAAGACCAATATTTATATCAATCCAAAAGATCAATATGAGATCAGGCGTGATTCGTTTGAGATTGGAGTCTTTGATGCAACAAACTATTACTCAACCATCATGGAAAGCACCCTCACCGATGCTAACAATGTGGATTGTGTTCCGGACGATGGAAAAGATGATCATTCTATAATGAGGCATTCGATCAATCTAGGATCAAGTTTTGAACTGTTAGAAATAATGTCAGTAAAACAGGATCTGAAATATAAATAAATTACTGAGTAAATAAACAGTAAGGAAATTGAGCAGGAATACTAAACCAGATTCGTTGAAGCTTGCTTGGCAATTTCCTTAAAGCGTAATTGCCTCCCTATGTGCAGGGTGTGGTTTGACAACTTGCTTCCCAGGATACGACAACGGGACTTCTCACTGATTTGCACAGATCAGTAGAAGCGAGATGGAGCAGGCCTTCAACTATCACCGGAAACAATTTCTATGCTACTGACTCACAAGAGGAGGATTGTTTGTTGTGTATTTGATACTAAGAAAGGAGGTAGCTAGTCTCCTTTTATAGTGATCATAAGCCAATCGATTAGCTCAAAAGTCTCCACCCACTTCCCAATTATCTTTGTAATTTCCAAGATATTAATGGGATGGTGAAAACTAAGCATCACCCAAACCAAATGATAACAAATTTGTTATCTCCTAAAACAAAACTACGTAGTTTTGATTACTTAGGATAGTTGCATAGCCTATGATGTAAATCATGTCACACATGTACATAGTGACTTAGGAACATACAATTCTTGACATCCATTCTTCATGGACTCAAACATGTCATTTTTCTATGCAACTTTGCAAATCGATATCTCACAAGATACTCGATCAAATTTGGCGTTCGAATATTCAATCTTATTACACACCTTGCAAGGATTTCAATCAAGACTTGAACTATTCGATTCAATGTACACAAGACATCGAAATTGGCTTTTAAAATGAGTCAAACCCATTTTCTTCACACACTTAGAAATTTAAACAATTTCCAACAATCCCCCACATGAAGAAAATCAAAATTAAAACTAATCTAGACTCTACACAGTGGTGATAGTTTCTGCGGCCAACATCTGCATAGGATAGGTGTGGCAAAACCTTTGAACCTTCCCTTGAAAGATATGCATTCTTTACTGACTATTCAGTAGACGCGATGTCTTGAACTGTTCGTCTTATTGTGTAAACGAAGTACAAATCTTCCACAGATATCGTCCTGGCATACGTCCATTTCTCATGGGTGGGTTCGTTACGGCCCTGAAACCCCAGCCTGGTTCAGTGAGAGTTGCTAAAGAATTAAGCCCTCATAATTCTCCTTTGAAGCGGCCACACTTCTCTCTCACATAGGTGATTCTTGTTCTGGTAATCCCGCGTTACCCTTCTTGGAACATCTAATTCCTACTCCACAAAATCATTAAAAGCCTCAAGCTTATCCTCATACGGGAATCACTGATCTTTAAGGAATGGGTCTGGGGGTTTACCCCCACAGTGACCTCACTTCGTCTCAGCAAAGAGGTTGTCCCATTGAACCAAGTTCTTGGGATCTCCAGTCATCATGGTTGGGTTTTTCCTTTTACATTGACTTATTTCCTTAGGGCTTCAACCCCATTCCTTTAGCCGACTTCTCTACTAGGTCCCGATTCAACCCTTTGGTTAGCGGATCCGCAATATTCTCCTTGGACCTTACATAGTCAATACTTATGACTCCAGTAGAAAGTAGCTGTCTAATGGTATTATGTCTACGACGAATATGTCTAGACTTACCATTATACAGGACACTCTGTGCTCGTCCAATAGCAGACTGATTATCACAGTGTATGCAAATTGCTGGCACAGGCTTTGTCCACTCTGGAATATCCTCCACAAAATTTCTAACCACTCAGCTTCTTCACCACATTTATCTAATGCGACAAACTCAGCTTCCATAGTTGATCTTGTGATCACAGTTTGTTTTGAGGATTTCCAAGATATAGCAGCACCTGCTAAGGTAAATACATAACCACTCGTGGCTTTCGAATCCTTTATATCAGAAATCCAGCTGGCATCACTGAAACCTTCAATGACTCCGGGATCTCGGGTATAGTGTAAACCATAGTCCCGAGTGAATCGTAGATACTTCAGTACTCTCACGATTGCTTCCCAGTGTTCTGATCCTGGATTATTTGTATACCTTGCAAGTGTGCTAATGGTATAAGCAATGTCTGGTCTTGTACAGTTCATTAAGTACATCAGACTGCCTATCACCCTTGCATATTCCAACTGATTAACACTTTCCTTTCTATTTTTGGACAAGTGTTTTGAGATATCAATTGGAGTTCTAGACACTCCGGAACTATCTTTTCCAAATTTATCTAGAATCTTATCAACGTAGTGCGATTGATTCATTTGAGACCATTTGCTGTGCGTGTAATCTTGATTCCCAAAATCACATCAGCCAGTCCCAAATCTTTCATATCAAACTTAGAGTTTAATATTTCTTTTGTTGATTTGATCATGCCTTCATTGCTTCCCACAATTAGCATATCATCAACATACAAACACAAAATCACATATCCATGATTAGTGTTCTTAATGTAAACACATTTATCACACTCGTTGATTTTGAAACCATTTGACAGCATCACACTATCAAATTTTTCATGCCACTGTTTTGGCGCTTGTTTTAGACCATAGAGAGATTTAACAAGTTTACAAACTTTCCTCTCTTGTCCTGGCACTATACAACCCTCAGGTTGCTCCATATAGATTTCTTCCTCCAATTCTCCATTGAGAAAAGCAGTTTTCACATCCATCTGATGAATTTCCAAGTTGCGCAATGCAGCAATGGCAATTATCATTCTGATGGAAGTGATTCTAGTAACAGGAGAAAATGTATCAAAGTAGTCTAGACCTTCTTTCTGTCTATACCCTTTAACTACAAGTCTTGCCTTGTACTTATCTATTGTGCCATCCACCTTCATTTTCCTAGTAAATACCCACCTAGAACTAAGTGGTTTATTACCAGGAGGAAGATCAACTAACTCCCATGTATGATTCTGCATAATGGAGTCAATTTCACCCTTTATGGCTTCTTTCCAAAAAGGACTCTCAACAGAGTTCACAGCCTCCTGATATGTTCGAGGTTCTACCTCTAGCATATATGTCAAGAAATCAGGACCAAAAGACTTTTCGAGTCTAGCTCGTTTACTACGTCTTAGGTCTTCAGAATCGGTCTCATTTTCAGGTTCATCTTCCTGAATTTGAGATGATTCTCCAATTTCCTCCGGAGGTAATTCCTGGTTAGGAGGATCCAGATTAGTTACCATACCTTTGTACGGAAATTCACGTTCAAAAACCATACATTCTTTGATTCCAATATATCATTCTTATGAATATTTGGATTCTGTGATCTGTAAACCAGGAATCTATACGCATTACTGTTATGCGCATAACCAATGAAAATACAATCAATGGTTTTTGGTCCTATTCTCATCCTTTTAGGACCTGGTGCCAAGACTTTAGCTAAGCACCCCCACACTCGCAAGTGTTTATAAGAAGGTTTTCTTCCTAAAAACATTTCATAAGGAGATTTATCCTTTCTTTTGCGAGGTATTCTATTTAAGAGATAATTTGCTGATAAGATGGCTTCCCCCCACATTGACTGGGGTAACCCTGAACTTAACAACATTGCATTCATCATCTCTTTTAGTGTTCTGTTCTTTCTCTCAGCAACACCATTAGACTGAGGTGAGTATGGTGGGGTTACTTCATGAATAATACCATGTTGTGCGCAGAATGCCCCAAATGGTTCCACATATTCACCACCCCGATCACTTCTCAATCTTTTAATTTTCTTGTCAAGTTGGGTTTCAACTTCCAGTTTAAAGGCAGTAAATTTTTCAACAGCTTCATCTTTGCTCTTAAGCAAATAAATGTAGCAATACTTTGTACTATCATCAATGAAAGTCACAAAATATTTATTACCACCTCTACTTGGCAAGAATTTTAAATCACACAGATCACTGTGTATTAATTCAAGGGGCTCAGTATCTCTTTCAACTCTGTGAAAAGATGTCCTCGTTACTTAGCTTCAACACATGTTTGACATTTGTGTTCTAAGTTTATTTGACATTTGGGTATACATTCCAAATTCATTAATTTTCTGATGGACTCATTATTTACATGTCCTAATCGTTCATGCCATAAATTAGAGGACTCAATCAAGTAAGCAGAAGAATCAGTTTTATTCATAACTTTTGACTTAGCATCAGTTACATCAGACTTGATATCTATAGCATTCAGCTTCCACAAGCCCTGCTTTACATAGCCCCTACCAACATACATGTCATTCTTGACAAGTACAACTTTCTGAGACTGGAATGTCATCTTGAATCCATGGCTATCCAGCACTGTCCCAGAAATCAGATTCTTCTTCACATCCGGCACGAACAGGACATCATTCAGCTTAGCTTCTTGCCTGTGGTGAACTTCAGGACCACTGTCCCCTTTCCCTTTCACCTCTGAAGTGGCTGAGTTGCCCATATACACCTTTTCTCCAGTTCCAGTCTTGTTCAGAGTGGAGAAGGCACTCTCAGTTGAGCATATGTGGCGGGTAGCTCCAGTATCCAACCACCAATCTCTGTCATTCGAGTCCACCAGATTCAACTCAGAGATTACAGCCACCAGAAAGTCCTCATCGTCATCTGCCTCAGCAATGTTGACCTCTTTCTTTTTCTTTTTCTCCTTAGGGCACTCATTAGCTTTGTGTCCAGTCTGACCACAATTGAAGCATTTCCCCTGGAACTTGGGTTGCCCTTTCTTTTTGCAGGTACCACCCTTGGGAGCCAGCTTGTTTGAAGACTTCTTCTTCTTGGAGCTTGCATCATGCTCCACAACGTTGGCCCTCTCAGGTATCAACCTCAGCTTCCTATCAGAGCCTCGGTTCTCCTCCTCAATCCTGAGCTTCAGATATATCTCTTCCAGATTCATCTCCTTGCCCTTGTGCTTGAGGTAGTTCTTGAAGTCTCTCCAAGATGGAGGCAGCTTCTCAATCACAGCAGCCACCTGGAATGTCTCACTCAGAGTCATCCCCTCAGAAGCAATCTCATGAAATATGAGTTGCAGTTCCTGCATCTGACTCACCACAGTCCTGGAGTCGGTCATCTTGTATTCAAGAAACTTGCCTACAATGAACTTCTTGGAGCCTGCATCCTCCCTTCGGTACTTGTAGTCCAAGGACTCCCACAACTCCTTAGCTGTCTTAACAGACGTGTACACATTGTACAGACTGTCAGCTAGTCCATTCATGACATAGTTCCGACAGATAGTCAGAATCATGCCACATCACACTCTGTATGTGATCATGGACATCTGAGTCTTCACTGAACAAAGGTGGATCCTCAGTCAGGTACTTTGACAGACCTAGAGTGGTCAGATAGAACTTCATCTTCTGCTGCCACCTCTTGAAATTCAGACCATTGAATTTCTCAGGCTTTTCAGCCGGCATCATTGCAGGGGGCACTCGTGCACTGGGACCAATATGTCCACTCCCTATCACAGCTGTGGTTGGTCTGAGACCCAATCCAACAGTTGCTGGAGTAGTAGGAAACTGACCCAGAGGTGCAGTACCATTAACTACAACAGCGGGAGTCTGCTGCATTCCACCAGTTCCAACTGGATCCTGCCCAATGGCACTACCAGTAACCGGATCCACTCCGGCTGCCACATCAGCCATGAACTGCTGCATCTCATTAGCGGCTAGAACATTCGGATCAACCTCCATGTTGACGTTATCAATATTCATTTTTGTAACTACAGGCATAAACAAATCAAGTTAGTAATTTGTTGAAATATAATCAAACTTATCAAACGTTAAGTTACTGAATATGATCAAATGTAAGTCACGGAACTCAATAATTAAAATAATATTAATTAAATTAAAATCAATCAGGCCGTGGCTAATAGTTGATCAAGTCTAAGCAATACCTACTTTTATGCAACGAATAATAAAAGACTTAGTCTAGTCGGATTCTGTTACTTAATCTATTCAACAAAAGTTTCAACAAAAGTTCCTAACAGATTACGAAACTTCACTAACATGCAACAGAATTTTATAATAATTAAATTTACTTAGCAAAAGCAATTAGCAATTAGAAATTAGATTCAACAGATCACTACAAACGCAGTAGCATGCACGGCTGATCAAAGTAATTGATAAAGACCAAATCAAATTAAAATAATTCAAGGCCTCAACGGATTAAACACTTGGTAGATCAGAACCTGTTTTAACCACAAATTACGCTTTAAGATTGTTAGAAATAATGTCAGTAAAACAGGATCTGAAATATAAATAAATTACTGAGTAAATAAACAGTAAGGAAATTGAGCAGGAATACTAAACCAGATTCGTTGAAGCTTGCTTGGCAATTTCCTTAAAGCGTAATTGCCTCCCTATGTGCAGGGTGTGGTTTGACAACTTGCTTCCCAGGATACGACAACGGGACTTCTCACTGATTTGCACAGATCAGTAGAAGCGAGATGGAGCAGGCCTTCAACTATCACCGGAAACAATTTCTATGCTACTGACTCACAAGAGGAGGATTGTTTGTTGTGTATTTGATACTAAGAAAGGAGGTAGCTAGTCTCCTTTTATAGTGATCATAAGCCAATCGATTAGCTCAAAAGTCTCCACCCACTTCCCAATTATCTTTGTAATTTCCAAGATATTAATGGGATGGTGAAAACTAAGCATCACCCAAACCAAATGATAACAAATTTGTTATCTCCTAAAACAAAACTACGTAGTTTTGATTACTTAGGATAGTTGCATAGCCTATGATGTAAATCATGTCACACATGTACATAGTGACTTAGGAACATACAATTCTTGACATCCATTCTTCATGGACTCAAACATGTCATATTTTCTATGCAACTTTGCAAATCGATATCTCACAAGATACTCGATCAAATTTGGCGTTCGAATATTCAATCTTATTACACACCTTGCAAGGATTTCAAACAAGACTTGAACTATTCGATTCAATGTACACAAGACATCGAAATTGGCTTTTAAAATGAGTCAAACCCATTTTCTTCACACACTTAGAAATTTAAACAATTTCCAACATGAACAAGATCCAAAAAAGAAAGAGAAGAATCATTGTAGGCAGAAGAAACGACAGCCAAGATCACCAGGTGCTAAGCTCGCTAGCTACTTGCACTCTATATTGAATCAAACTCTGTCACCCAAGCCAAAAAGAAATAAGCCAATGTTGTTTGAGGATGATAGAAAGAGCTGTAGCATGAGCCTTGCACGTTGCGTAGACGTGGCTGAAGCAGCATCAGTTCATTCTTGTCCGTCTTACACTTCCTACTCAAGACGACCAATAACACCAGCGCAAACTTTAGCGCATGCAAGAGCAGCTCAGTTTAAGCCAGGGCCCAACGAGTTAAGAAGCTACTCAAGTTCAAGCTGCAAGCAGAGTATGTTAGATACGGAGATACTTGTAGCCAGTAGAAGATCATGGCCTGCTCTGACATGGTTTGATCAAGAACTGAAGACTAGAAAGGAGGTTTCTAGCAATGTGAAGGGTCTGAAAAAATTGAAAGAAGAAGATGGAATGGAGAGTGATTCAAGCTCTGATCTTTTCGAGCTTCGTAACTGTGACTTGAAGGTTGGGGTAGTTTAGGTGAGCTGGCTGTCCGCCAGGATACCAACACGAACAACATGATCAAGTCTAGAAAATAGTTGCCATTGTTCCTGTATGTAACCATTTAACTGAGAACTCTTAAATCCATACTGCGAATCAATTATAGGTCCTCATTGATTCAATCAACTACTAAATACACACAATACGGCTCATGAAGCTGAACATAATAACTAACAAATAAGAAGTCTCTTCTACTTTAACTCTGATTAGAGCTAGCTAATTGTTAAACACAACTTAATGAAAGCAGTAACCAGATAAATAAATCTTCCTACATATGACTGTGTACTATTATCACATGTAGAGTAGAACTGTATCCCTGCAAAATACAACACCTGAAAAAACAAAAGTTTCACAAACTCATATGCTAAATTTAAGTCCATCACAAATGGCCGCTCCCAAATTTTATCATGCGGGACAATTAGAGATTCGGAATTGATACTAAACTTCCCATAAAACAAAATATCCAAGTCTATAGTCCTCGGACCATACATAATCCCATTAGTACCTTCTCAATCTTCTTAAGCACACTATCCAAAGTTTTTTCAAAAATGTTGGAGGTTGTTGCACCCCTTTGAAAGACGAAGTGGGGTTGGCCTAGTGGTTAGGCACCCACTACCTGGACCAATAGGTTTCGGGTTCGAGTCATGGGGTAGGAGTGAATTCCGATAATCCCTTTTTAAAAAAAAAAAAAATGTTGGAGGTTTGTTAGCCATGATTTGGTTAAAGCAGCTTTAAATTTTTTGAATTTCGGTATTTGGGATGCTAGTAATAACGAGACGGTTATTGTTTTGATCCCTAAGAAGAAAGATGCGATTTCTATGCAGGATCTGCGACCAATCAGTCTATCAGGAGTTCTATCCAAAGTTGTGTCAAAAGCTATGTCAAACAGACTTAAAGGTATTCTTCCTGTGATCATTTCTTTTGAACAATCGGCTTTTCTGAAGGGCAAATCTATTACTGATAATTTTATCATTGCTCATGAGATAATTCATTTTATCAGAACTAAAGCCAACTCTAAATCACATTATGCATCTTTGAAACTTGACATGTCGAAAGCATATGATAGGATGGAGTGGCTTTTTTTAGAGCACATAATGATGAAAATGGGGTTTTCTGAGAATTGGATTAACAAGATTATGGTTTTCATTAAATCAGTGTCTTATAGAGTTCGTATTAATGGCAAATTATCTGAGAAAGTGTTTCCATGTAGAGGTCTCAGACAGGGGGATCCTCTTTCCCCTTATTTGTTCATTATTTGTGCTGAATGGTTAAGTTATCAGTTAAAGGATCTTTGTCGTGCTAATCTTGTCAGGGGTATTAGGGTTTGTAGAAGGGCACCATCGTTCACTCACTTGTTCTTTGCTGATGATAGTTTATTATTTTTCAGAGTTGAGGACAATACATCGTTGCACATTCAAAATGCCCTGTTAAGGTATGAAACTATTTCTGGTCAGATGATCAATTATGCGAAGTCAGATATCATGTTTAGTAAGAATTGTCCTGCTGAGTTGATTAGCAATACTAATCAGATTCTGAATGTTTGTACTTGTGACTCTCTGACGAAATATTTGGGGTTTCCTTTGACGTTGCAGCGGTGTAAATCTGCAAGTTTTACGTTTGTATGTGACAAAATTTGGAATAAGCTAAATAATTGGACAAATAATAAACTATCAATTGGTGGTAGAGAAGTGCTTATAAAGTCTGTCTTGTTGTCCATTCCCCAGTATGTTATGTCATGTTATTTGTTGCCAGATAAAGTTCTTAACAATATTTTGTCTGGCATCATTAAATTTTGGTGGGGAGGTGGCAAGAAATCTAATGTTGTCCATTGGGTTAAGAAGGACATTTTGTTTATGGACAAAGAGAATGGTGGTCTGAATTTTCGTGATTTGAAATTGACAAATTCTGCTTTTTTGATCAAACAAATTTCTCGGATTTTATCTAACCTCCACTGCCACTAGGCTAGCCCTTGGTGGGCTTTTTTTTGGCATCGCAGTGCATGATAAACATCATGTTAAAATTGAAGTTGGTTAATTAATCTACATATTTAAGTATATGTTATCATAATAAACATCAAATAGTATTAAAATATTACGAATTCGACACTAATATTGATAAATCGTATAGTTTATATGAACGGGTTTTTCGGCCACCGGACTTTTACCGGACTTTCGGGCCGACGGACCGTTTGGACACCCCTATCCCCTTATCAAACATCCAACAACGTATATGTTTTACAAAGATCGCAGTATCACCCAAACGAGAAGAACATCGACTCCAAGTGCACATATGTACTAAATCTGATTTTGATCTTACAAATTTAAGAGACAGAAATAGATTGATAATTGGCTCTAGCCTTCTTTGTTGTGTAATCTGACAGTATCTGCCGTCATAGTTCCAAAGAAGTTAGCCTCGTGGAACACATTACAAGTGCTATCAGCATCCATGTCGAGCATACAAAACATATTTACAGAAGCTGATGATGATCTCTGCTGCAAAAATTCATAAATAGACTTTCGATTATCATTTGTACGAAGAAGAAGAGCCAATCAGATACCCAACGCTTTCAACTAGAAAATGACTTCATTTTCCCATCAACGCAACTTCTGTAGTTATGTCTATGGGCAAGGAACATTAGTATCAAAATAAGCAACATCATAGCAAAGTATAAAGATATCAGTTAAACTGATGATTCACGCAATATGCACGAACGGAGATGTAAAGGGCATCCATTTCAACAGTTTAAGTACCTTGCAAGATGAGTCTAAAGTTATAGTTAGTGTATTGTAAAACTTGACCAGGGATAACATTTAACAAATTATCATAAAGTTGAAGCATATTTGCAATCTTGTAAAAGGTTCTAGCAAAAGAAGACTATATATTTTGGGGGAAAGAAGTGAGAATGAAGGTGGTCATGCAAACACATCGACGCACACTACCTTTGGATCCTCTGACTTTTTGAATTTTGCTCCACTGTGGCTTGTCCTGCTCCTGCTGTGACAATAGCTTACTTGAAAACTTATCACGCTTCATAAATGGAGTCAAGCATTCAAGCCAGCCCAGTTTTTGAAGGCGATAAGGGATTCCATTTTCCTGAAATTCCTCTTCCTAACTTTTGCAACTCTAAGCTTCTTATGCGTCTCCATGAATGCTTGCTTATATCGCCATTTATCAACGAATATTTTCATCTCTTGAGATTTTTCCACAACTTGCATCACAGCATCAAAGAATCCGCCTTTGACCAAAGCGTACAGAAAAGCATCAAACAAGCTTGTTCGTATTTGATTCCTTTCTCGGCTTCTGAGGATAACTTTCTCTTGAGCTCATTCCACAACATCAAAACACTAAAGTATTTCTCTGCCGTTGTATACCCATTAATGAGGGACAAATAAGTTTGTTCATTTGGTTCAAATCGAAGGAACACCATCCGCCTAAACGTTCTTCTTGCATCATCTAACCTTCCAGCTTTACAAAAAGCATGAATAATTGAGTTCCAATCATGAGTTCCAACTTCAATTCTCGGGTCTGAAACAACCTCATCCAGAAATGCTGCCATAAGTTCTGGCCGATGATTTTCTGTTAAACCAGTCATTATAGTCAGATAACTACCTTTCAGTCCTGCACCCTCGATTCTCTCATGTCTCTAAACACGGAAAACGCCGACTGAAAATCTTGGCCACATGGATGCTTCAATCAAAGTGTCATAAGAGCCAATATCAAGTCGGAGCCCAGAGCTGCTGATGTCCGTCACCAATTGAGCAGCTTCAGCTGTTCGATTTTGTTCGCAATAAGCCCTCACTATAGACACATAGACTCCAATACCAACAGAGACTCCGTGTGCATTCATTTCATCAAGAATTGTATGCGCTTTATCCAACCACCCAAGATTAACACAGGCATTTACAATACCATAACCAATTGATATCTCAGCTGACAATGACTCAGGCTCCAACTCTTGAGCTTTAATAATCAATGTTGACAACTCCTTAACCCTCTTCTCCTTAACAAATCCATTCACAACTTCCCTAAAAGTTTCATCGCCAAATATCCCACCCTCACCGCCACACTCCCTCAGACCACGCAGCATCACAGACGTAACACATTCCAAATTCTTTGCCTTTACAAATCCGTAACCAACTTACTAAAAAACAACCTCCGATCACAGAACCCAAGCCCACCCATCAAGGTCTCCAATTCAGCAACCTTCTCATCCATCCCCTTCAAAGCATATAAATACCCTAACCACCCAAAACTTACCTCATCCGGCCTCACATTCATCATTGCCATCAACTCCACGATCCTCTCCGCACCCCCAACGGACTCTAACTCCCTACAACACCCTTCCAACGCAGCATTACACGCCCCAAATCTGGCATCACAAACCTCAGTCCCTCATCCAAGCCAATTTTACAACTTCTTCAAAAAGCCCCAAAAATGCCGCAGAATCCCCACTCTTCCTACTCACATCAATCAAGGCATCACCCCAAACCCCAAAAGGCAGAAACACTCTATTCCTAAACATACACTTCACCAAAGCAAAAACTGCATTGCTACTCCCAGCTGCATTCAGCCCATCCAACAAAACCCTAACCAGCCCTTCCTCCACCAGCTCCACCTTCCGCTCAATTACATACACCAACGCAGCAAACGCGCGTTTCAGACTATGTTTATCACCAAAAGATGACAAAAATCGAATCAAGGAATCGAAAAGGTGTTTGCTTGGATACGAACCGGCGCTAGTGATGGCCTTGAACGTCTTCCAAGCCTCATCAGCGTCGCGATTTGAGATTGAGAGCTGGAGGGAGGATTGTAGGGAGGAGAGCTGGTCGATTGTTAGGGTTTTGGGGGGTGGCGTGCGATGGGGTTGACGTAGGGGCTGTGGTTGCGGTTGATGAGATGCGAAAACAGAGGGACGAAGGAATGAGTAGAGGGTTGGGATTTGTTCGGAGGTTGAAGAGATGGCTCGTTGGGATATGGTGGCGAGTGTTGCTGCTCGGCGCCACATTCCGACTCGATGCGCCATGTGAGTCTACTCAGTTCGCTCGGTAGAAATTAAGGTTTAGTTGCGTGATTTTGTATCATATTGGAATCTTGAGGACAAATCTGACTTCATTACATTTTCTGTAAAACGTGATTTGTAAACAATGAACAAAATATTAATCTTAAACAAAATCAGATTGCATAAATCAATAATATATGTTGAAAACTGCAAGAGTTTGAGAGCAAAACCGTTAAATTAACAACACAAAGTTAATAAGATATTCTGTTTTATTTTAACCGGGTCCGCCCACGGCCAGCACGGAAAGTGAAGTCTATCGCTGATACAACGACAATGAACTAAACATAAATGCGCCTTGAACAGCATCATATTGCGTAAATATGTAAGTTCTTGATATAAACTGCTCCGTAAAGTGCATAAGAAGATTTCAGGATGCAATTGTGGAAAGGATGGAGACATTGAGTTGTTTGTTCACGCAAGTTCTCTATTCAGATAATCGAGGAACATTCGCTTTGCACTCTCAGAATCAGATGGTGGGGGTGGGCCGCTTAAGCTGGATTGACAAGTCAGCTTTACGAATGTCTGTCGAAGTCTGCGCAGCTCAGGAAGACCTACTGATCTTGAGAGGGTAATAGTAGCTGAGCCAGGACGGATACGCACACTGTTCACAGGCCCTCCCATGGCTTGTGACTGTGCTTCCATGATAGAACTTAACACCTCCTGTGTCGCTCTCTCCAGCTCATACCGCGAATTTACATCAGATGATCTGGAGTTCTGCGTTGCAATAGTTGGCTGTAGAATCTTAACGTCCTGTGTCCTCGAATCCACTTTTTTAGTCAAATATGTAAGACAGTCTGAGATGGCAGGAGACAATTTCTCAATCCCATCTCGTGATGGCCACAGCTCAAACAAAGGAGTGTCCCACCGATTTCTTCTGTCTGGTGCCTCGAATCTTCTGACCAAATCCTCAAAGATTTCCTCATTGTATGAATCATTTTGTTTCTCCTTTCGCTCCTCATTCCACTTTCTACAACTTTCAACATCAGTGTCGCAATATACTACACAATATCTAATTCCTGTAGCACGCGCCAAGCACCATAACTCATACCTATATCCTTTGATGCTATTCAACGAATCTACAATGATAATACTATCTTTTGACACCGACCTATCCACTTCAGACCTGAGAACCCCTCGTAAATTCTTTTCTGATGGCATATTGGCATAACTCAGATTACGGTCGAGATGAAGAGATCCCTCATCAATGATTCTAACAGTGACATTGGACTCTACTTCTTTTAAAGCTTCAGCCAAACACAAAGCGGTTGTGGATTTTCCACTACATGGCTGGCCGCAGATCACAACCAATGCCATTTATAAAAAATCAAGCTTCACTTAGGGATGGAAATAATGTTCACTGAAGCCAAAAAAAATTGTGCAAGGTTAAAATAAATTAGTTAACCGAAATCATTAAATCATATGTTTTTCATAAAAATAAGCACTTGTAACGTGGAAGTTGTTATAGTTGGTTTTTCTTGAAATAGCGAATAACCAAATGACTATTTAAAACATGACTTAGCCTCTATAGATAGAAGGCTCTTGTTTACTAGAGTAATCACAGAATCTCAATGAACCAATACAAAAAGAGTTAATTCAAACAACAATCCAATTTTGTATAAAACATCAAACCAGGTACAAGTCGTTCGGAGAAGAAATCTTTCAACCCTAAATTGGCAGCACTAAAAAATCAGAAAAGCAAGAGAAGAACCCAATAAAAATACCAATCTTTAAACTAGCCGGATAAAAAATTCATGTAAAGCAGTCGAAAGATCCAGACTTTTACTGAAACCAAAGCCCTAACATCTCACACTGAACTCCCCTAACTCATAAATAACAGACTGAAATCAACACATGTAGATTGAAATTAGACCTGAGAATCGGAGAATTGAAGGCTGCGCAAGTTGATCCAAACTGGAAGCTGCGAAGGGATACAGGGTAGGGTGGCGTCGGCCAAATTGTGTTGTCTTATGGGCCGAACTGTAAATCAAAGCTTTGGTGGTCCTTATAGACAAACCTATGATATTTACACTTTCATCCTTATACTTTTTTTTATTTTGTAGCTGAAGTTGTAGCTGAAGTAGATGGTGGCCAGAGACCAAACCTAGCTAATAATGTTTTATCAGCATCTTAAATATATAGGGGAAGTATCATGTGGAACCCTCCTCTTTCCATGAATCCATGAATCCCCCTTCATCACCGTTGATTGCATTTTTTGTGTGCACTAGATTGTGCCACGTGTTTGCATTTTTGAAATGCACATGTGAGTTGCACATGACAAATGCACACGTGAGTTGCACATGCTCATTAATGCGGAGACACCATCTGGTGCGTCCAAAATGCAAACAGTAAATGCAATCAACGAATGCAAAGAGGGATTCATGGATTCATGAAAAGGTGAGGATTCCACATGATACTTTCCCTAAATATATATTAGCTAGTTGGTTGGTTGCGAATGTGGAACTGGAGAAAGTAACATGGACCATGTTAAAGCCACCTTTCAAGTCAAGAATGATTTATCACATATTACTTTGACATGGTTGTTGCTTGCTATCATTTTATTCTAAATGCCGCCATCTTAGGAAAATATTTGTTTATCATATTGCATCTGAATGAATTATTCTCTTTTTTATATATATACAAGTGAATTCTTTTGTATAGTAGGAGGATTTGAGTTGTAAACATAAAAATGAATCGCTTGTGCTCAAGATGATTAGGTGGAAAGTCAAATATGATGCAATAGAGTGCTTAAAGGTGATGTTTGGCCGACCATTAAAAACCTATCTCCAATTAATTCCTGCAACACATATATTTAACAAGTACTAGCTAATTAGAGTATAGCTAGCTAGCCTAGCTGTATTAATCCATGCTTGAGACATCAAAGTCTGAACAACAAGATTATATATATATAGATTGTATCATGTGGAACCCTTTCTTTTTATGGATTCATGGATTCTCCTTTGCAGCCGTTGATTGCATTTTCTGTTTGCATTTTGGACGCACCAGATTGTGCCAGCGCATTAATGAGCATGTGCAACTCATGTGTGCATTTGTCATGTGCAACTCACGTGTGCATTTGTCATGTGCAACTCACGTGTACATTTCAAAAATACAAACACGTGGCACAATCTGGTGCGTCCAAAATGCAAACAGAAAATGCAATCAACGGCTACAAAGGGGATCTATGGATCCATGAAAAAGAGAGGTTCCACATGATACAACCTCTATATATATATGCAATTAACTTGAGGGTTTAATTAAATAATTGTAAATTAAGGGTTTAATTAAATAAATGTCTTGCGGTTTAGGGAAAAAAGTAGTGAACTTAATATGAATGGCAGCCTATAAATAGCGCAGAAGCAGTCCTATGGTTGCCCTCATTCACCGCCACATCGAATACCTCTTCATTTCTCCAGATCCGATCTCGCCAACACCATTTCACCTTTCTCTTCTGCGTACGTCGGAACCCCCTATACCGACCTTCTTTAAGGTAATCCACTCACCCTTGATCTGCCCGTTTTATATCACTTTCCAATCATTTAAATTCTAAATTTCGGTTTTTGAAAATGAGATCCGGGTGAATTACTTGTGCTGCAGCTCAGATCTAATATTGATTGATGTGTTTTCATGTGCTTTTGCAATAATTCTGTTTGGATCTCAACTGAAGTCAAGTTTTCCTGAATTCTTTTTTTTCAGCTCTAAATGTTGGATTTAGCAAGTTGGAATTTTCAACAGATTGAATGAGTAACTGTAAATATGGTTGAATAATTTTAAGAGCATGACGTTCTATAGATCTGTCGGCATCTGATCATGTAGTATATGGTGGATGGAATGAATGGTTGATATGCAGTAGGGACAAAAGGGATCTGTTTTAGGGCCCATGTGAAGTAGATCTGATAATATATGTTTTACTGTTAGAAGAATTAAAACAAGCATATGCTGTTGCTTGGATAGTCTATACTATCAGTTTTGGAGGTGTTGTGTATTCATTATGTGTTTTGGGTAGTCAAGTTGTGATTCATATGATCTGTTTGTTTGTGAATAATATGCCATGTTTTGGAATCATATGTATATTGAGATATGTCGGTGTTTGACTGCATTGTATGTGGTCGATGGATCGAGTGGTTCAAATGCTGTACGGACAAAGTTATTAACACAGGGTCTATATAAGAATTTAGCTTAAGCCTTTCATATCACGTGGTTGGTTTCAGGTAGGTAAGTGGAAGTGGAATCATTTTGCATATCCACACAGTTTCTTGCTGTTTGATGTCTTTTTACAATATTCATGGACTAGTTAGTCGTACGTATTCATTTGAACTGATATTTCTTTTACTCGATCATGCTTTTGTCTATTGATAAGGTTGGTTGAATTTTGGTATTACTTTTATCTAGGCTCAGCGTAACTCCAAAAAATGGTGAAGATCTGCTGTCTTGGTGCGGGATATGTTGGAGGTCCAACCATGGCGGTCATTGCATTGAAGTGTCCCGACATTGAAGTGGCTGTCGTTGATATTTCAGTGTCACGTATCGATGCTTGGAACAGTGACACACTTCCAATCTACGAGCCAGGACTTGATGAGGTTGTGAAGCAATGCCGAGGAAAGAATCTTTTCTTCAGTAGTGATGTGGAGAAGCATGTTGCCGAGGCAGATATTGTATTTGTTTCGGTCAACACCCCTACCAAAACCCAGGGTCTTGGAGCTGGAAAGGCTGCTGATTTAACTTACTGGGAAAGTGCTGCTAGGATGATTGCTGATGTATCCAAGTCAGACAAGATCGTTGTTGAGAAATCCACTGTTCCTGTGAAAACTGCCGAGGCCATTGAAAAGATTTTGATGCATAACAGCAAAGGGATCAACTTTCAGATCCTTTCCAACCCGGAATTTCTTGCTGAAGGAACTGCCATTGAGGATCTTTTCAAACCAGACCGTGTCCTAATCGGAGGCAGGGAAACACCGGAAGGTGAAAAGGCAATCCAGGCATTGAAAGATGTTTATGCCCACTGGGTCCCCGTTGAGCGTATTATCTGCACTAATCTCTGGTCTGCTGAGCTTTCGAAACTCGCAGCCAATGCTTTCTTGGCACAAAGGATCTCATCAGTCAACGCCATGTCCGCTCTATGTGAAGCGACAGGAGCAGATGTTTCCCAAGTTTCTCATGCTGTTGGGAAGGACACCAGAATCGGACCAAAGTTCCTGAATGCTAGTGTTGGATTTGGCGGATCGTGCTTCCAAAAGGATATTCTGAACTTGGTCTACATTTGTGAATGCAATGGCCTCCCCGAGGTTGCAAATTACTGGAAGCAAGTCATCAAGGTCAATGACTATCAAAAGAGTCGATTTGTGAATCGTGTCGTGTCCTCCATGTTCAACACGGTGTCTGGCAAGAAAATTGCTGTTCTGGGTTTCGCATTTAAGAAGGATACTGGTGACACCAGAGAGACTCCTGCCATTGATGTTTGCAAAGGCCTGTTAGGAGACAAGGCCGTGCTGAGCATCTACGACCCACAAGTAACTGAAGACCAAATTCAGCGAGATCTCTCAATGAAAAAGTTTGACTGGGATCACCCAATCCATCTTCAGCCAATGAGCCCCACTGCCATCAAACAAGTCAAGGTAGTGTGGGATGCATATGCAGCCACCAAGGACGCACATGGTATCTGCATTCTCACCGAATGGGATGAGTTCAAGAATCTGGACTTCCAGAAAATCTACGACAACATGCAGAAGCCAGCTTTCATATTTGATGGTCGCAACATTGTCAACCCAGAGAAACTCAGGGAAATTGGGTTCATTGTCTACTCTATCGGCAAACCCTTAGATGGCTGGCTCAAGGACATGCCTGCCATTGCCTAAACACTGCATATGCCCTCCTCAATCATCCATGTGGACGACCTTATACATAGGATTGACTAAGTTTCCGCTGCTTACAGTAGTATCATACTTTCTGTTTGTTTACATTTATATGTTGTTTTCGCTAGCTGGCTATTGTCTGCCATTGCTGCCGCTGAGCAGGGTCTGATTCCATATTTGAAGTTTCCCAGCTTTTCTCCATTGGTGATAATACTATTTTTTCCAAAAAATGATATGCTAATGAACTAAGTACTTTTCTATTGAGCTTCATAATATGCAATTTCATGAAACCAGCTGAAGCTGTAAGTTGAATTATGGGTTGGGAAAAGGATCGGTGTTTTTTCGAACAAATAAGAAGGATTGACGTCTGTTCAATGATTTTATTTAAACTCAGTGGGGACGTGATTGTAATTATTCGTGTTTTAATTTACCCCCCCCACAAGCTCCCAACGGTCATTAAAAGCATTCGATCGTCTTCGGATTCTCGCTCGGCATTCGATAAGACTCATCTCACTTCTCCACAAGTACTACATGTGCCAGTAGGTCTCGGGTTCGAGTCATGGGGTAGGAGTGAATTCCGATAATCCCTTTTTAAAAAAAAAAAGTTGACGAGGTTTGTGCATGAAATCCTGAATCTTGTAGTGACGCTTTTTGAGCCCTAATTCCAGGTATCGGTCGATTTGAAGGCGATTCCTGTTAAATTTAGTGTAAATAATATTTGAATTTTTTATTATTTGTTATTGATTTGGACTTACGATTGTGTACATTGATACTTGGATTGGTTATTTGGGGTTAATTGCTTCATATTTGTATTCTCAGATGTATGAATGCTAGTTACAATTCTAGGGATTATTGAATGGTTAGTTTTGTGGTTATTTTTCTGAGAAACATTTTTTTTCTTATTTTAGCACAGATATATTGAACTTTGTCAAAACTTCATTTGTTTAGATTGTATTGAATTTCCTTTTTAATTGTACTTTCTTGGAGCAGCGTGTGGAAGGTGAGAGTTTAGCGGAAGCTTGTGTATATACCAGAGGTGCAAACTTCAGATGTTTGGTTTTACAAGGTCACTAGGAAACAAGGGTTTTAAGCGAAGTCTGATCATTAAGGGTTCACCGGGTTATTCTAATCCTTTTGACTCTGATTCTCGATCGCGTGATACAACAAGACGTAATTATAATCCATTTTCTTTCGGTTCTTGTGATACTACAGGTTGCAACTACAATCCGTTTGACTCTGATACTGGATCAGTGACCTACAGGGAGGCAGAGAGCATTTGAGACTGCTATCTTGGTGCCAGATTTTAGCACTCCAGACATGAAAAGAAGGGACCTTGACGTGGAAGACCAAAGTGTATACGGGGTTGAGAATCAGGTGGTGCATAAGGCTGAAGAAACTACTAGCACTGTAAAAAGGTGCTTCTAGTTTGCTGAGGAGATTCGTGGAGATGCTGTTAGAACCCTTGATATGCTTCATAGTCAGGGTCAGAAAATCACTAGGACCCACAATGTTACTGTTGATATTGACAGGGATTTGAGCAAGGTAACCGTACTTGCATTTTAATTTTTGTATTTGTAAAAATACACCACATTAAGAGTATACAACTGCAATGACGCAGAAACAATGGAGAAATTTCCCCTTTTGAGGCTTAATATTCATCATTTGGTACCTTATGGGAAGGTTCTTACTTCTTATAATGTATTTGATGATTACAGGGCGAGAAACTTTTGGGACTCTCAGAAGCATATTTTCCAGAACATGGAGGCCTAAAAAGAATCGAGACATCACTGGGCCTCTTACAATGACAGGTTGGTTTTGGTAGCATGAAAATTTGACTATGATCGTTGTTGCAATATAATCTTAAGTCAGCGGATGTACTTTTTCTCTGTAGAGTACAATGACAGCAATAATCATCAACACAAGGAGCAGTGAGAGTATCTGGGAATAGCAAAAAAAATCAAATTTAAGATCAGCATCAAGAACTTCGCCTTCTGAACCAACAAATGCATTTCAAAAATTGCAGGTTTGTACCATAGTTTCCTGATGCCAGATTTTTTACACTGTATTTGATCGATACTTTAACTTAATGTTGTTGATATCTTGCTTGAAACTAGTTTGAGAAAGAAAGGCAAGACGATGCACTTTCTGACCTGAGCAACATCTTAGTAGATCTTAAAGACATGGCACTGGAAATGGGTTCTGAAAATGAGAGGTTGATTATATTCCCTTCTTTGGAAGTTTTACAGCTGCGATCTTAAACCTTTTGATCCTTGTATCCAACATTATCTTTGGCAATTGCAGACAAAACAAAGCCCTTGGCCACTTAGCCGGAGATGTTGATGAACTGAACTCGCGTGTGAAGGGTGCCAATCAACGCACAAGACAATTGCTTGGGAAATAAATGGTAAAAAGACGCCCAGTTGCATTTCATGCGTTGTTACTCCATACTGTTTGTTGTCCAATAAACAGATTCAGCTGTGATCATGCATTCATGTATGTGAAGATGCTGACGTATGATTGAGTAAATTGCAGTTTCAATTTTTAGTAAATCATTCATAAATTATCTGCTTATCATTACAAGAATCACATTTTAGTCCCTGAAGTTTTATCAAGAATGATTTTGTGCATATTAATACTTAAATTTGCAATTCAGTACTGAATTGTACCAGATTGAAAAACTTGATAATCATGTGGACAGATTCGTCAGTTAGAAAACTCTGTAACTGGCTTGAAGTGGGAAGTAGTGAGATTTCCGATCTGACTAGATCGGATTCACACTCGGGGTAAGTAGGGTTTAATTGATTTCGTTTGAGAGCTGAGGGTAGTTGATTTGCGATTTTGGATCGGAGATCGGATGGCGGCTCGCGTTCATAGTGCTGCTTTGAGATTTTTGGTTTTGGCTCTTGTTTTGGCGATTGGCGCTCATTCCAAGACGCTGAAAAGAGATGGTGAGCTCTCACTAGTTGTTCGTCGATTTTGGTGAAATGTTGCTTCCTATTGATGATTTGATTTTGTTTGAGCAAGTAGAGTAGGGTTCTGGAGTTGGATGGAAGTGGTTTTGGTTTGTGTTGTGTTTTAACTTTGGTGTTTGTTTGTTTGAGTTGTGTGTCTTGGATTCATTGAATGGTTGTTGACGTTTCAATCTCTGTAAAGCCGTTTCATTATTGTTGTTGATCTGGGTTCCAGGATTTTGAGGTAGGAGTGTATGCAATGAATTTTTTTGTCTATAGTACTCAAATAGGTGTTCAGATGAGCTTGAGTCTTCAAAATCTTTTGGGAATGGGTGAAAAATGTGAATAGAGCTAAATGTTTAGTTTCGTGTACATGATTTTCGATTAAACTGATGTGGCTCCAATCCCTTTTTAAAGAAAAACTTTGGCTTCACATTGTTTGAATTGGTTAAAAAGTGGGATTTTGAGTTCATTTTCATTGGCAGTGAAAGCATTGAATGAGATCAAGTCTTCCCTTGGGTGGAGAGTGGTGTATGCTTGGGTGGGAGATGATCCTTGTGGTGATGGGGACTTACCTCCTTGGTCAGGGGTCACTTGCTCCACACAGGGAGATTATAGAGTTGTTACGGAACTGTAAGCTCTAATTATAGATTTTTATCATACTTGTTTTCAATATAAAAGGAACGATACTAAGAGGAAATTCTGTGCTCACCAATTACTTGTTTCATTTCGTAGGGAAGTATATGCAGTATCGATCGTGGGGCCGTTTCCAACTTCTGTGACCAATCTGCTAGATCTCACCAGACTGTAAGTTGCTCAGCTTCCTGATTCCCTTATCTAATACTCACTCACTTCCGTAACTGAATTAACGTGAGGACTTGAGTCCCAGTTCATTAGCCAAAGTGTATCCTCTAGTAGGTCAAATCATATAATTTGCGTCATTCTCATTTGTAAATGTGTTTGTTGCAGGGACCTTCACAACAACAAGTTAACCGGTCCGATTCCTCCTCAAATTGGACGATTAAAACGTCTTAAAGTCCTGTAAGGCATTCTCATCTATCACATTTAAAATCCATTTAATAATCAGCACACTTATATTTACGGTGTTTAAATTCGAAATTTCATGTAAGGGTCCACTTTAGGCTCATTTTCTTTCTTTTAGCTTTACTGTTGAGAATCATACACGTGTAATTGTGTATTACAATATCATCTTGTTATTTTGGACTGCCTATAAATATGTCGTGCCCTTGAAATTTTCGAGCTTTGATATTTTGAATCTTGCATTCTTGAACAGTTTCGGTCCTCTGCCATTTCTCAACTGTGTCATCGTGATATTTTCACTAAACATTCATTGAATTTGCTCGGCATTCAGATTATAAGTTCGTACGTGGTGTTTTGACATTTTGTCGATACTTTACTGTTGTTTTTCAGTAATTTGAGGTGGAATAAGCTACAAGATGTCATTCCTCCTGAAATTGGTGAGCTTAAAGCGCTCACACATCTGTAAGTTGGTTAAGATGTTAGAAATTTCAAAAAAATTGTATAGCAAGTTTATTGAGTTACTGAGCTGTCAATGCTTTTATGATTACATGCAGACATTTGAGCTTCAATAACTTCAAGGGTGAAATCCCCAAGGAGCTAGCTGAGCTCCCTGAGCTACGGTACCTGTATTTACACGAGAATCGCTTTGTTGGGCGAATCCCGCCAGAACTAGGCACTCTGAAAAATCTTCGACACTTGTATGTGGCTTCAATTGCCTCTCATTTTGTTTTTTTGCCGTTCAACTTTTGCGAGTCAATACTCTCATCCTCTCTGTTTTTACTGACAGTGATGTAGGCAGCAATCATTTGGTTGGCACTATACGAGAACTCATAAAACTTGAGAATTGCTTCCCCTCTCTCCGTAACCTGTGAGTTTGTTTAAGCTCATACACATGCCATTTAATATGAATATACAAAGCTGACTGCATTTACACTCTGGTTAAACTTTCAGTTATTTGAATAACAACTATTTATCTGGAGGAATTCCAGCACAACTCGCAAACTTGACCAACTTAGAAATTCTGTAAGTCGCGGCACTACTTTCACACGCATCTCTTTTTTCTTTTTTGCTGTGTTTCATGATTCCCAGGATAATATATTTTAATTTACAGATACCTTTCCAACAACAAAATGTCTGGAGTTGTGCCATCCACTCTTGCTGAAATTCCCAAACTGACTTCCTTGTGAGAAACTTCGCCATTTGATATGAGAATCAGTACCTCATGGCCCAGTCTACTTTTGACAAGTATTTTACCTTGGCGAACTTGCAGGTATCTTGATCACAACCAGTTTTCAGGAAGAATTCCTAATGCTCTCTACAAACACCCGTTCCTTAAAGAAATGTAAGCTTGTAATATGCATTCACATTAAACACCATTAGTAAGCAGAGACCCAATACAAGCATGAACCGACCATCAAACACTTTCCTTCTCAGGTACATTGAAGGGAATATGTTCCGCCCAGGCGTGCTCCCCAAAGGAACCCACAAAGTTCTCGAATTATCCGATGCCGATTTCCTTGTTTAGAGCCCAGCTGCTCGGACCTCCGCTAGGCTTACCAGCATGCTTTAATTCTGTAATATCTGCTCTGTTATGTGTTGAAAAAAGTAACCATACTAGATTAGTAAGTGTAATTAGTCAGGGTATACTGCTTATTATGAACTGTACTTTCTCAAAATTTATGTTGTTTGGTTAAGTGTCGGGATCATAAATGGAATTTTAGGATTGTTATTTGTATCTAAATATAAAGTTTGAGTTTATGGCATTTTAAAATTAAGAAGCTCTCGTAGCTCAGTTGGTTAGAGCACCCGTTTAGTAAGCGGGAGGTCTTGAGTTCGACTCTCAACGAGAGCAAATATTTTTTTCTTTTTACAAATTCTTAGCGTATTAATTGATTTCTACTGTATAATAAATTAAGAGCTAATTTTTACACTTTTGAGTTGCCACACCACCCCATTCACGATGAAATTGTTAGGAAATAGCATTGAATTTATTGAAATTTATGAAAAATTCCGAATCATATTTAGGAAGTCCCAACTGTTAATGTCAGAAGTCGCCTGAAGTCATAAAAAAGGTGAAGAATCCAGTCCAAATGGTTGTGAATCATTTCCAAAACAAGTAAAATATCCCACCAATTTTTATACTGAGAATTGCCTGTATGAGTCATTAAGTTCTCCATCGCAGTTTGAAAACTTGTATCAAAAATCATGTCTCTCAGCCTCTCAAAATGTGTCCCTATGAATACTTTTGAGCAAAGGTCTCTCACACATCTAGCTGTCCAACATCTGAATTTTCCGCGAAGAACTCTGATTGGTCTTGGCAGTATGGTTAATCTAAGGTCAAAAAATGGTTTCGTTTTGCCTCCGGCCAGTTCGATTTCCCATGCACTCTGGTAACTGAGTCTTGTCCTTTTTTAATATTGTGTTTTTGTTGTTGTTATGAATAACACTAAAAGGTTATTTGGAGAAAATCAGGGACAAGGATAAAAGGGTAGACGAGAGTAACATCTTGACCTTGGAAGGCATAAGAGACTCATTAATCAAGAAGGAAGACACTATTATATTTAGCCTGCTAGAGAGGGCTAAGTATTGTTACAATGCCGAAACATACGATCCTGCAGCCTTCCCTATGGATGGCTTCAAAGGCTCCTTGGTCGAATTCATGGTCCTCAACACAGAAAAACTTCATGCTCAGGTACCCTAACTAGCTATAACTTCTGAAATGAATACAATTTCCCCAAAGTCACATTTCTGAGGATTTTGAATGTTTCTAGGTTGGAAGGTATGAAAGCCCTGAAGAGAAACCTTTCTTTCCGGATGACTTGCCAGAGCCAAAGCTACCCTCTTTGCACTACCCGCAGGTATTTGAACGAGGAAAAAATATTTTTTCAAAAAGTGAAGGAAACTTTTGAATGTGTTTGGTGTTGAATAGGTCTTGCATCCTGGAACTGAGCATATCAACATAAACAACAAGGTATGGAACATGTACTTTAAAGATCTCTTGCCTCGTCTAGTTCGACCAGGGAATGATGGCAATTGTGGATCATCCGCTGTATGCGACACCGCCTGCCTCCAAGTACAATACCAGACTTAGTGTTGTATAAAGTAAAAATTCGTATACAAATACTCAGGATCTTGATCCTTCAGGTCCTTTCAAATAGAATCCACTACGGCAAGTTTGTAGCGGAGGCCAAGTTCCAAGAGTCTCCCGAGGTGTACACGCCAGCAATCCAATCACAGGTATCGGCTCTAACAAATCCGGAAAACTCTCCTTACTACATTGAAAGCATTATATATCATATCTGATAATGATCTGTTTCGATTTCAGGATAGATCAAAACTGCTGGAAATATTGACGTGTGAAACGGTGGAGAATGCTATTAAAGAGAGAGTTGAGGCAAAAACAAGAATATACGCGCAAAGACAAGGCCCAGTGTACAAGATTAAACCAAGCCTGGTTGCTCATTTGTACAGCGACTGGATCATGCCCCTTACCAAAGAGGTTCAGGTCGAATACTTGCTGAGAAGACTCGATTAGCAACATTTCATGTCTTTAATATTATCTGCAACATTTCATGTCTTTAATATTATATGCAACATTTCAAATGCGCGCTTTTGCGAAGTATTAAAACGATGCCCAACTATGTTTTTGGTTGGTTGCTAAGTTGCAATGATTAAAGTAGTATTAACATTATCATTGACCTTTCTTGCTTCTCTGTCATTATAATTAGAAAATAGTAACATTCTCATTTCAAGAATTATAAGTACATTGGACATAACTTACTTGATAAATGTCCGTGGAAGGAGTCTGAATACATAATTGATGAACGGATACTCAAATTAGCTTCTTTTTTTCAAAAAAGGTCTTCAAGTGCCAAAACTGGATGCCAGCAACTGAAAGACAAGCAGCCAGGGAAAGGAAACTGAAAGCTGCCATATAAGAATTGGTTTTTTTGTTTAGCTCCTGCATCTCTTCTTCCCTGGAGATGTAATTATGTCAGTGATGAATTCTTCTTTGGTAACTAACACATATTCATGAATATACTAAGAGCGGTCATGGCTGATTAGACTTAGATACCTGTCGCGAAGCTCAAACATATCTTCATGGATAGAGGTGACTGTATCCAACAATCTCTTCAGCTCCATCTCCATTGCCTACAAAAGTAACACAATAGACAAGAGTTCATCATATTATGATGAGCTGTCGAATGATTTTTCACACATTTCATATATTACTTTCATAACTAAAAAATGTCATCATCATTAGGTGCCACATTAATTTTCTTTGTTTCTTGAATGTTCCTCTAAAGATAAATATACAACAGCTAGTATACTGGCCCAGACGAGGAAACAAAATCGAGATATTATGCAGATGGATGTGTCAAACAGGGGGACAGCGGGTCAAGCAATGCCATTCTAGTGGCAGTAAACATGTTTTTATTGACGATAAATCATGAGAAACTGAAGAATTCAAAAAAAACAAATGCCATTAATTAGACTACAACAAGCAAACAGTGTATAAAGAAACAACTCGACTTGTACTTATCAATACTGGATGTGATCAACTGATCATTATATGCATTTTGACCCAACCTGTGCATTGCAATAGTCAAGCAAATCACTGATAAGTCCAACTCTATCCACGTTTGACCAACAGGTCAAACAGCAACTACAAGTCTACAAACGTGCTCTAGCCTAATATGAATTTTGTACTCCTAACTTAGCATCACACCGCTCTAAAAACACAGTGGCATCACATCACAACACTCAAAGATCAATAAAAAGTAATACTGTTAGAATTACTCACGTCGACAGAACCTTTCTTGGCCACATTAGTCCAATCCTTAGCTTCCATTCCACTCTTCCACTCAAAATCAATGCTAATAGTCACCTCAGGCTTATGATCCGGGGCCCAAAAGCAAACTGTGTAGTCTCCATTCTCCGGGGCAGTGAAGGCAAATTGACCACTCCCAACATGATCTGCCGAATGGTAATTATTGCCATATGCTGACGTCACCTAACAATCACACAAATCATAAAACTCCAAGTCACACAAAACACCCAATATCAACAGAACCAACGGCTTAAAACAAAGCAACACATAATAAAGATGGAAACTTTAGCTTACCCGAGCGGTGATTTTGTGAGAATCGGGAAAAGGGTGTCCTTCATTAGGGTTAACGACAGTGTATTTGCCGACTGTCATCGAATTGCTCTTGATGTCTTCGGAGATGCACTTGGTATGACCTGATTGAAGATCGAATCGGACTGAGCATGCAGTGTGAGATAGAATCAGAAAGCTGATAAGAACAGTAGATAAGTATCGGATCATGATGTTAGACTTGGGGAGAGCGATCGGGATCGGAGACATAGAAAATTGATTGACGGAGAAGAAACAGTAGACGTGGAGGCGAGTATCTTAGTCAAAGGCATTGGGCTGTTCTATATACGTGGGCTGCTAATATTAGTAGCCCAATGGATTAAAGGGCTTTTGAAAACTATATCTATTACGTGACACGTGCTGCAAAAAGTAGGGATGTGGTTTGCTTATACATCATCTTCAGATTGGATCTAGGGTTTATTTAACTTGATAAAAGTGTACTTCTCGGAAAGGGTTGCGTATCATCTTTTGTTGGATCATTGTCACCTTTCTTATCAGATGAACCAATATTAAGTAACTCGAAGAGTGCATGCAATCTCCCTGTGATGATAAAACTTGAAAATATAGGAGGAGGGGTAACTAGTTACATATAATGTGGAATGTGAATGCTAATCCTGTATGGATAATTATCAATAGCGTTATTAACATATTGGTATGAATGTGTATCTATCTAGTAAAGTAGTAGATGTGTAAGCGTTTAAATTTACGTATTACTTAATTTTGGTATTGGCTTGAAACTCTCTCTATTGTTCTAGTAGTTACTTTTGATGGGAATTAGCCTGGGCCATATCATATAAATGCGCTCTACAAATCAAATAAATGTCCCAATTTCACTTTCCAAGATTATTTATTCAGACCATTTATGGAATTTTAGATCTGATTTGCCTCAATATTTACTGGATGACAATCGTGACAATTTTTTTTTATAGTTATATTTTGCTGGTGTTAATTAGTCCACATCTGAGCTTTAACTAATTAATATTGTCACCGATGCTAGTTGGTGGCTTCCATGTCCGGCCAGCTAGCAGATCCTCAAATCCATCATAATTCTATCAATTCTGTCATGCTACTACTAAATCCCAATCGATCAAAACCACGTCATATATATTGATATGAGACATGTGAATAAAAAAATCAACGTGTTAAATGGAAAATTGACTATAAATAGAGCAATGTTTTACTTCGGCATTCCCCATCTTGAAGAATCATATATCTTTTGATGATATCTCTCAAAACCTTAATATCCCAGTTTGCACTAAATTCAAACCTGTAGCTAGCTTGTTTTTGGGATAAGCCAATATGAAGTTTGGGAAGGAGTTTGAGTCACAAATGGTGCATGAATGGCATGAAGCATACATGAACTACAACATGTTGAAGTCCATAATCAAAGACATCCAACAATTCAACATCAGGAACAGCACAAGCCTCGACAACCAATGTGATCATCCGACTTCCCTTACTCATAAAGTGTCCCTATACCGGACCTTCAGCGGTCTCACTTCCTTCTCTAGACACCAACATCATACGACACAATTCTCTCCTGACCGGAAAACACATCCATCTCCTCCCCCACCCATTGCGGTGAAAACCGTGACTACCAGTTCACCCGTAGAGCATAAGTATGAGACCCAATTTATAATGGATGGTGAGGGTGGTGAGTATGAGTTATTATATTTCAAAAGACTTGATGATGAATTCAACAAAGTTGACAAGTTCTACAGGTCTAAGGTTGAGGAAGTGATGAATGAGGCAGAGGAGTTAAACAAGCAAATGAATGCACTGATTGCTTATAGAATCAAAGTGGACAAAGACATTGTGGAGATGAACAGACATCAAAATGATCTAAGTATGATTGAAGAGGGGACAAGCACCCGTGGAACCCCGTCCGACGACTCATCTGGTGATGAAGAAAATGGGAATACAGACTCTACAAATATTGATCAACTTGAAATAAGCCCTTTCTCGAAGAGAAATCAGACCGCTGAACGGCACCAAAGACAAATTTCATTGGAGATACTTGAAAATGTCAGCTTAGGGACTAATGGATCAGCCATTAAGAGGTTTGTAAGCATTCCTGTTAAGAATGCAGACCTCAAGTTTAGTAAAAGAAATTTGAGGAAGGCTGAGAAGAAGCTACAACTTGCATTCGTCGAGTTCTACCACAAGCTCCGTTTACTCAAAAGTTACAGGTGTGTATTTTTATCTTCTCACATTTTTATACCTCCCTTCGTCGAGATTCTTTTTTTTATTATTATAATGGGTACATTACAAGCTCAATTTGAGCATATCAATTCACTACGGAAACTATATCATTACATGACCAATTTTATGAAGACTAATTGCCACCACCACTAGGACACCACCCTAGTATGTCCCTTCGTCGAGATTCTACAATCTCATTTTTTTAATGTGTGACAGTTTTTTGAACACTCTGGCCTTTTCAAAGATCATGAAGAAATATGACAAGGTACAAATTTTACAAGTACTTACATTTTACAAATATCTATTGACTTTCGTGCTGAGAGATGTTTTGATGAATTGGACTTCCAGGTTACAGCCAGAAGCGCTTCAAAATCTTACTTGGCGATGGTGGATGCCTCCTACATTGGCTGCAATGTAGATGTAAGATTAAAGATCAAATAAAAAAATTAGCTCTGAAACATGATCAACAAAAATGTGATTTTTATTGAACTTTTACCTATTTTCAGGTGGAGAGGCTTGTGCAAAGGGTTGAGGACACATTCATCAAGCATTTCACCAACTCGAATCGCAGCAAAGGCATGAGCATCTTAAGGCACAAGCCCAAAACTGAGAGACATTCAGTTTCCATCTTGACAGGTACTAAAACTACATCTACAAATACATAGCAATTACACCTTCATATTAAATACATACAAAAAAACTCACATATTATATGCTTTCAGGTTTCTTGGCAGGATTAACAGTGGCGTTAATAGTGGCACTAATTTTGATAGCAAGAGCGCGTAGAATACTAAAAGAAAAGGGAGCAGAGAAGTATATGCAAACCATGTTTCCGCTCTACAGCTTATTTTTGTTCATAGTCCTGCACATCATACTCTACGCGCTTAACATATACTATTGGAGGGAGTACAAGGTGAACTATGGTTTCATCTTAGGATTTAAGCCAGGGACGGAGTTGGGGCACCGAGAAGTCCTTCTCATGGCCTTTGGACTCTCTGCATTAAGCATTGCTTGTGTTCTATCCAACCTTGATATGGAAATGGATCCTCAAACTCATGGTGCAACATCCATTACCGAGCTTCTCCCTCTTATAGTCCTCTTGGTACTTATATCTTCCTTATTTAAAAATATAAACCTCAAAAAATATTGGGATTCTATTTTGGGTACATGCTTTAAATTTTGTTTGCTTGCAGTTTGTAATTGCAGTGCTGTTTTGCCCATTCAGGGTCTTTTACCGGTCCAGTCGATACTTCTTCCTAAAAAGCCTCTTCCACAGTTTCATGGCTCCTCTGTACCATGTCACATTACCAGATTTCTTTGTAGCGGACCAGCTGACTAGCCAGGCGCAAGCGTTCAGGAGTATCGAGTTTTACATTTGTTACTATGGATGGGGAGGATACAAGACTAGGGAAAACTCTTGCATGAATAGCCAGACTTATAAAACCTTCTATTACATTGCTGGATTCTATCCTTTCTTTATCCGATTCCTTCAGGTAATTTGAGAATTTATTAGTATGATTCATTGGTGAAATGAAGTTTTAACTTGAGGTATTTTTTTTATTACAGTGTGTGAGAAGGCTGATTGAGGAGAAAGACTCGATGCATTTCTACAACGGGTTAAAGTACTTATCGACTGTGGTGGCTGTGATTGTTAGGACTGCATATGGGTTGAACAAGAAGCCAGAGTGGATGATTGCTGCATGGGTCACCTCAGTTATTTCAGGCATTGCTGTTACTTATTGGGATATTGTTTATGATTGGGGACTGCTCAACCGGAAATCGAAGAATCCCTGGCTGAGAGACAAGCTTTTAGTACCTTACAAGAGTGTCTACTATGCTGCTATTGTAAGTATTTGTGTACCATAAGTAATTTCAAATACTAGACTACACTAAGTTCTAACCATATACTACTCGATGAATAGGTGGAAAATGCCATACTACGTTTCGCATGGTTTCAAACTGTCCTCGATATAAACATCTCCTCATCGCAGAATGAAGGTCTGATTGCCCTCTTCGCTATCCTTGAGATCATACGTCGAGGTGTGTGGAACTTTTTCAGGTACTCTTCCATTAACTTGATTCAGTTAGAGATGTAACCATGAATCCCATCCTCATTTCCTCGATTTTTTTGATCTGTTACTGAAGGTTGGAGAACGAGCATCTATACAACGTGGGAAAGTACAGGGCATTCAAATCTGTACCACTGCCTTTCAACTACAATGTGGATGCTGGCTCTAAGGATGAAAAAAGCGTCTTATAAACATTGAACATCCACTCACCTGAACGACTCGACCGTCATACTTTCGCTCTCAATCATAAATGAAGGTGGTTGAAATCCAATAACCAATAGGCAGCTTCATTTATTTTGGACAGTGGTGTTCAAAATTCTGGTAATGTAGTTACAAGTCTGTGCATTTTGTACAGTTTGTAAATTACAGATTGCCACTCATATATTTATAAATTGTAGACAACCCCAAACACTTTGGTAAACTACACATCTTCCCAGTTACGTTTTTTTGTAAATTACATAATGCCCCTGTTACGACTTTTGTAATATACCGACAGCAGCTGGTACTTTTATAAACTACAAAGCGTGCATGCATTCATGACAACAAAATTCAATATTTTATAATCTATGGAATTTCCAGTAAGGTCTTTTCTCCAATCCTTATAACAACTGAAATTCAAACCCTAAACAAATCCATTTGCATCAAGTCCGCTATTCCAAATTATTTATAAGTTGTTCGCTCTACCACAGTTTTTGTTTTGAAGTTTGAGTCTTCTTCTTTAGCTCGCAAAGGCTGGTGGAAGGATGAGTAAATGACTTTATAGGGCCTGCCTGGGAGGAAGTTGGTTATAAGGGTGAAACACAGGTCATTTCGAGTAACCAACAGCTGTATATATAATATAACCTGAAGTAGGTAAAAATAGATGATCATGCAGTTTGGTTCTGAGCAAAATGTAAATCTTTTCCCTATTTCATGCAAGGAATGCTGTTCAACCTCCTTCTAATGAATTTGAGAGGTAGTTTAAAAATAGCACAAGTCAGGATTAGAGCATGTTACCCGCATGTAGTTGTAGTTTTGATACCAGAAATTGATGATATACGCTGGCTTGGAGAATCTCTAATCTGAACTAGATTTGAGAATACAGATGAGTAGCTTCTTGGACAGGCTTCGACCTCTTGTGGGTTCTCATGGCTGGGATTACTGCGTTATTTGGAGACTAAATGAAGAACAAAGGTTTTGCATTTCCTCACTGGTTTGCTTCCTTGTAGTGCCATTTCCTGATTTGGGATTAAAAATGAATGTGAATGTCAGGCTTCTTAAGGGGCTGGACTGTTGCTGCGCTACTGCTGCTCAAATGAGTAGTCTTGACAAGCAGGATGATACTTTGTTCCCTGTTTCATCAGGTTTCTCGTGTAGAGATGTTGCGTTTCACCATCACAAGGGTACAAGCTGTGATTTTTTGTCTCAGCTGCCTTTGTCTGTGCCACTTGATGATATAGGGTATCAGTTGTTCAAGTCCCTGTTTCTTCTCATCACAATCTTATTAGCTGTTGACGCTTTTTTTTCTTTTTGTAGAATCTATTCCCAGGTTCTGTTTTCGAGCCAACCAAGGTGGTTCAACTTCTTAAACAGTCCTGATACAGAAAACTCCCCAGAGGAGACGCTTGCGACTCGAGTTCTGATCCCAGTGCCAGGAGGACTGGTGGAGCTATTTGTTGCAAAACATGTATTCTTGGCCACTGGATTTTTTTAGAGCAGCAATGGTTGCAAGCTTCTGACCTTAATAAATCTCTATTCAGGTATTTGAAGATCAGCAGCTAGTAGACTTCGTCATTGCTCAATGCTCTGGCCAACTAGAACACCAAGCCCTCCATGATTCTAGCTTCAAGACCTCAATCCATGAGGACCGTGCAAATGGGTATGAAATGGATGTTATGATGGCAAATGATGTACCGAACATGCCTGGTGAGCCATCAGTGGAGCATAGTAAGGATGTGAATAATGAGTCCATCAAACCGGAGGTAGGCAGATCAGACTCTATCTCGGACTGTAGTGATCAGATATGATGATGAGGATGATGCTGGATGTCGAAAAAGAAACGGGAAAAAACCTCAGGCAAAGAATCTTGAAGCTGAGAGGCGAAGAAGGAAGAAACTCAACGAAAGACTTTACAACCTTCGCTCGTTAGTCCCAATCATTTCAAAGGTATATATTTATATAATTCCATAAGATTCTGCTGGTTTTGAAACATAACTGAATATCAACATCATTTCAGCTGGACAAGGCCTCAATACTGGTGGATGCAATAACATATTTGAAGGACCTTAAGAAGCAGGAGAAGGAACTTCAAGATGAGTTGGAAGAGCTATCCAACAATGAAGGAGCTGAAAAAGAAACGACCAACATTGATTCCCTGGCAGATTTTCTGAGCTACACTGGTGATCAGAATGGTCCAAATAACCTCATTTTTAGTTTGGTTGACTCCATGCAGCCAAACCCTCCTTTAAGCACTCGAACTCGTGAGGCAATTATCGAAAATAACAAGGTCCAACAGATGGAGGTATCATAAATCCCAGTATTTTTTCACTTGCTAAAGTCTGTCTAACCAGTTGGTATAGTATCACGTAACTCCTTTCTGATCGGGTGGACATTGTAGCCCCAAGTTGAAGTGACTCAAATAGATGCAAACAAGTTCTTTATAAAGGTGTTCTGCGAGCACAAACCAGGAGGGCTAGTCAGGCTGCTGGAGGCTCTGAGTTCTTTAGGGCTTGAGGTCACAAACGTGAATGTGACCAGCTGCAGGATGCTCGTCTCAAATGTCTTTGAAGTCGAGGTAACAATCATGTTATCCTTATTTTTCCAAGTCTAAGTTCCGTAAATATTAATAAATGTCTGGCTGCTTCGAATGTGTAGTTAAAGAGAGACAGTGAAGTGGTTGCAGAAGACCTGAAAAACTCATTGCTGGAGCTTACTCGAATCCCTTTTGGGTCAGGATGGATGCATGACCAGCAGATACCCAATATTGCAGAAAACGAGAATGGAATCTACCATTGCGATCATGGCTTGTTGAACCAACATGCAAGTTCCTACCACCTACAAAACTGAAATCTCATAAAAACTGAGCATCATTTTACCATACGTCATTCAAAAATTGTGAGATGCAATCAAACAAGAAACATTATCAGTTTGCACAAATGGAATCATAAGGGCTAAATCGTAATTTAATATATATCGATCTCACTATGAAGCATCAGTATTCACTTGTTATTTACGGAAGTGGCCGCCGCGCTCTCCGCATCTTCCGGCAGTTCTTTTTCCGGGCGCTCATATTAGGTTTTAAAAGAAGAGTTTCATCTAACAGATTCTTCGATTGCCGACTTCTGAGGTGGACGCACGCTCTCGCTTCGCCGTTCAACAGCCTTCTCGACTACTCAGTAGCGAAGCCTCAGTCAACTTGGTCCGCCATTAAGAAAAAACCCGGATCATCGGGTCGACCCGAACTACCTTAACCCGGACCGGACCGGATTTGACCCTACTTACACTTATCAACAGAATACTTATTCTATCAAGCGGGCCTCCGATCAGGCCCAAAGAAGCCTCAACGATACCGGATACCAGCGAACGGCTTCGTTTAGTTTTTCTGCTCCGTGAGAGAAGATCGATTCGGGGAGAGAGAGTAGCGAAGATGTCGTTCATGAAGGGAGATTTGATGGCCAAGACGAGGAAGCTCGTCAAGGGGTTGGCTAAAGCGGAGCCTGTGTGGCTCAAAGCCATGGAACAGTTCGTCTTTTATCCTTCTCATTTCTATTTACACTGCGTTTTTATTGATTTCAATTTGTGTTTGTGATGTCGGATTCTGCTAAATTCTGTGAGATTCTTGTGGCAAGTTTTGATTTTTATTCACACCCTTCACGTTTGGTGAATTGGGTTTTTAGGGTTTTGATTTCTTGGATCTGGTGGAGTTTAAGTTTGTGGAATATGGACTCGTGAGTGTTAGGGTTGAGATTGGTAGTCTGACTAATTGACTGAGTTCGATCAATGAAATGTTAATATACTGTTTGTCCTGATTCATCTCCTTTTGGTAAATTCATTGTTAGATAGTTGTTGCAAAATGTTAAGAACTAGTGTAAAATACTTCAATTCGAAACATACACAGATATTTAGTCCTCTGTTACCTCATTGGCTCTCTCATCTTTGTGAGAATGAAAAGAAAATGATTCCTTGTTTCTCATAGTACCTTACTAGGTGGCTTCCACCAATTAGGTCTTTCTTTGTTGATTATATGATAGTAAAAGCTTCTTTTATTTATTGGAAGATGTAATCAGCGCTGCTTTTAAGCGGTCTGTTACTTCTTGGTTAGCCGATTAATTTTGTAAATCTTTGCTGTTTGGAATAAAAAATAGATAACGTCTGTTTGAAACATTCAGCTCTTTACAATTTGCTTGGTTATTCAATTCAGGTCTCCACCGGCTGTATTTCCTCGTATTGATGGGAAAATTCAGCAGCTCACATTTCCTGAAGATGTTTATGTGAAGAAATTTTTTCAAACTAATCCGGACTCCAAACATGAGGATCCAGTCGAGTATGTTACTTAAAATTGGCCTCTTGTTTCTTTTTGTGAACTACTTTAAGTCCCAATCATCATATCATATTAAAATCAGTTTTTGACTTTTGCTCTTTCTTTGCCACAGCATAAGTGGCTTCGACCCTGTCCCAGCGCGCACTTTTGGCTTGCGGGTACTTGAGTTAAAGGAGCAGGGAGTGAAGGAAGATGATGCTGTCGCAGTAGCAAATGTGGGTATATTCAGTGCTGCATTTAATGGTTGCTTTAAAAACACCACTCTTGACTGCTAATTATTTCCTGCTGTTTAGTTGGAATATCGTGCACGGAGGAAGGAGAAAAAGATGGCTTACACTAGGCTAAAGCAGATTGCGCGTATTCAAGGAACAAAACCCCCACCCAACCCTTACCCTAGCGCAATTAAGGAGATACAAGCTGAAGAAAGGAAATATGTTCGTGACAGATTCTTCAACCCAAAAATACTTGAAATTGTGAAACAAATGAAAGCCACTAAAGAAACTCAGATTCGAGATGGCTTAAGACCAGCTGGCTTTCCAGATGTAAGACCAGGTGGAGGCCCCAGAGCTGGAGGCCTCAGTGGAGCCAGAGCTGGAGGCTTCCGCCGTTAAACTACATTATCAATATACCCTTCATTGGCTTCTGAAGCTTGATCCGAATCTAAATACCTATCAGCTCATTACAAGTCTCATTTTAAATCTTTGGTTTCTAAAGTTTGAATCAAACACATAAGTTTTCAGTGCATTCATTCTTAGTATTTCGATTTAGAAGCAGCTTGGTTTTGAAGTGAGTAATTGTGGGTTGACTTTTATTATTATAATCGTTTCTTTCGTTTCAGAAATGAAATTGTTTTGATTAGTCACTAATGGTTGTGGTCCAAAATATTATCTTGATAAGATTATGAGTCATTGTTGTTGTGATAACCTCCTTATCTAAACATTGAATGTGTGCTAACATTGTATGCCATTTGTCATAAAAAAAACATTGTATTCCATTTGGCGTGGTGGCAAAGGCTTCTTTCAACAAATTGCCCAATATAAGGCTGGCCTTCACTAGGTACACTCTTCAATTCAGCATTTTGGAATCCATTTTAATTAAACTGAATTGAAAAAACAACGGACTGAAAAGAGTTGCGGTAAGAAAAAGAGTGTCAGAAGACCGAACAGGGTCTGGCAATCCAAATTTGCCAGATTTAGAATGAATGTGATCTTCTATCCACATTTGCAATACCAGAATAGAAAGTAATTAGGGGATAAAATCAAAATGTATATATTTACATAAAAATGAGAAGATGTGAGGGTATGGTAGGAAATCATTACAAGTCTGATCATGTTATGTTTTAGTATTAGCAATTTAGCATAAAAGATCCTGGAACAGTTCTTGAAAAAGTCTGTCTGGGATGCAACCTGTGAGGACCTGTGATATTTATATCAAATCTGGTAGAGTGAAGACTTTTGCATCACTAAGCTGAAGTTGAAATCATTTGTAGCATATGATTCTTGGTTCAGTTAGGATTTTCGATTCTTCTGCGCAGCCTCCGGTCGAATGTTAACAGTCAAGGATTGGATTGATAAGTTGCTTTTAGTGTGGCTGCTGCAAGAAATATTACACAATACATTAGTTTACCATATATTTATACTAGGAAAATATTGAATCATGGAATGAAAATCATATGATTAGGCTGAGTAGCGATTTATCTCTGTTTTGTAAAAAATGAACTAAAACCGAATGATTAACTTAAACTACATAACTGAACAGCAGAAAGTTACATACAAAATAACTGATCCTTACTTGGTAGTGCTCGTCGAAAAGAGCAACAGGATAAGGTCCGGACGAAGCCCAGCTACCATTTGTTTTAGTGGCGGCACAAGGTCCAGAAGTGGATCCCCAAACACCATGTGTTGTGTCAACAAAAGGTCCGCAAGCAGAAGTCCAGCTACCATGCATAGTGTCAGCAAATGGACAAGAGTTGGACCCCCAGCTCGCTTGATTGGTGTCAAACGCGGCGGGAGTACCAAATGTTGTTTGAGGTTCGAGTTGGATCGAGTTTTGAAGATTTGTACTAGCAGCTGTTGGATGTTTTGTATCGCTCGTTAGAAGATTCATACCAAATGATGGAAATGAGTACTGGCCACCAACCAACTGCCCCAAAGGTGAACATCTGCCTAATTCACTCAAGAATCCGGTGTCATCTTTGAATGCATCCCTGAATGTTTCTGATTGAGCTTGTTTACATAAGTCCATATAGGTTGAGAATGGCGAATTCACAGAGCCATCGATCTCTCTAAAAACAAGGAAACACACACAAATGAGTTGGACAAAAACCCCAACATGAAACGAATATGAGTAACAAGAAATATTTAAACGGGTGTCATCTTCAAGGTTACATCTATATACCTTTGGGACATAATGTTGGGATCATCTGTTAAAGGAAAATGAGGTGTTTCGAAAGGAGAAACCCAAGGAAGGGGTTGATAGTGTTGCTGGAGGCTCACTCGGTAAGGAATCTGCATCTCATCTTGGATCTGCAATGCAAACATTTTGACAATATTCTCTCACACTTCAAAGTTCATCAAGCCAGCAATTGAATACCTGACCAGTCGTCTCTTGTAATATTTGTTCCTGTTTGTCTAGTTCTTCCTGCAACAACAATACAGTAAAGCTTAAGCAACTGCATCCAAGTTGGCTATAAAGTTCACCAGGAGATAACATTCACTACAAAATGGTTAAGTTTTCCATCAGAAAGTTCAACCCAAAATATCCAGTTAGCTAACAGTTTTATATGATCTAAATAGGCAACATTTTAAGGAAGCATGAGACTACCTTGCGCGCACGAATAGCATCCAAGGATTTTCCAATTGATTCTTGGAGTTGTTCAAGATGATCTAAGCTTTCAATCTTGCCAGGATCTGACCAATAACTGAAATTCAACGGATTTTTAGTCTTGGTGCAAATAAATTAATATATAGGAACATCAAATATGTTTGAGGCGAATTTGAGGCAAATGCGGCGTCAGAAATTCGAGAGTGGCGACATCCTAACACCCTCGTTTACAAAACGAAATGGTTAACTAAAGCCAGGAAAATAGTCAAATCCAAACTAACCTTAGCCTCTGTTGGGTCTCTTCAAGCTCGGATTTCAGCTGCGCCGTTTGCTCAGTCAAGCCCTGAAAAGTATTTACATAGAATTTCTCATCCTACGAATCGAGACGTGATAAAGGATTCAGATGTCACAGACGCAACAATGATGTACCTCAACAGTTTGCGTTCTGCAAATGAATAAAAAACAGACATTCATCACAAGATTCAACAAAAAGACCAATGTAAAAATTGCAAAAGAACTCTTGTTATTTCAAATACCTATTGCCCAAGAAATCTTGTATGTTGACATCGTGGTCCAACTTCTTGAATGTTTTCTTTAATGCCTAAATTCTCAAATATTTAACTGGCGTTTACTCACCACGAAAAACCAGAATTTCCAAACTTATAAAACAAATGGATAGAAAAAGTAACACTAGGTTCATTAAAGCTTACTTCAAGACCCTCCAGTTGCCTGAAAGGAGCAAAACACGATTTCCGTATTAGGTTTAATTACATTAAGAGTAGTGGACTAAACAAGTTCTAAAAATCAAAGTCCAAGCAACAGTAACACTTCAAATACCTTTTAGCTCTTTCCTGAGGTGTCAATTGTGCAAATTTGGCAATGACTTCCTCTATACTGCAGAGAATATACGATACATTAACCAAATGATAGTGCTGAAAAATCCATAAACATGAAAATAGTCGTTCAAATTCATTTAGGAAAAAGTACCCGCGCTTTCCAACACACAGGGAGGATTTTCCGGTTGGCGAAAACATAAGAAGTATGAGATCGATATCACACAAAATGGCTAACTCATTAGCCTTCTTCAGGATTCCATTCTTCCTTTTGGCATATGTAGTTTGCCGGCCATTTGAATTCTCTATCCTCTTTATTTTTAACTTCACCCTCCCCATTCTACAATTCAAATAAGAATATTGACATTGAGTTTCGACCAGCTCGATACATACAAAGGAACAGGAAACCAAAACTTTCATCCAAATTACAATTCCAATAAAAGCCACTAAATAAGAATTCCAAGGCACCCTCAGACATGACACAAGACAAGAACATGTCACAAAAACAAACAGTATTAGAGAAACATTAAATTGAAACATAAATAAAAAAGCCAAAAATAAGATTACCCAGAAATGGAAATTCATGCAGGAATTCAAAATGACGAATTGATCGAGTAGGATATTTTTAAAGATTGCATGAAAGCGTGGAAAAGGAGAGAGAACAGGGAAGATTAGATGAAAGCGATGCATACATATAGGTTGCGGTGGACGACCGGGTTTGCAAATTATACGGTCGGTCAACGCGATAGTCGGGAACGGAGAGCTTAAAAAACAAACCGAATCTCTTCTTCCGACTCCGACCTCCTCCGACTATTGGGCCGTCATATTTGGGCCCTTGTATTTAAACTCTTCAATGTGGGCCGGTGAAAAAGAAGATCTATGTTGATGCACTGCAATAGCTATTAGCTTCTTCTCAATATTACGATTATGCCCAGATCCGTCGAGTAGCCTCCCATCGAATCTCCGGTACGGTATGCCTCTTCTTCACATCGACACCGTTTGATTTTCATCTGATTTGTTTCAATTTACGATTTCGATGCAGTTGACTAACTCCGTATAACATATTTCAACTTTGAGCATCTTTTGAATTGATTTGATGTCTTTAATAGCTAACTGAGGTGTTTGATGATGATGTTGAATCCACATCCACAGGGACAGATTAGTAGGAGGCATGGCTGACTTGGAAAACTTGCTTCTAGAGGCTGCTGGAAGAACAGGAGGGTCTAACAGACCATCTAGAAACAGGCCCAACCATTATTCTGACGATGGAAGCGATTCCAAGGATGAGGATTCTGATGACTCACATGGCTACAATAATAGAAAACCATCTGTATCTTCTCAGGTCCCGTTGAAGAAACGATTGGATACTGCTGCTGACAGGGATGCTGTTAGGCCTAACTCTTCTCCTCCTCATGCTGACAGTGGAGACGAGTCCATCGGCAGCGATCTTTACAAGGATGACGATGATAGACAGCAGCTTGCTGAGTTAACCGAGCTAGAGAGGGAGCTAATCTTGTCTGAACGAGCTGAGAAGAAAAATGACAGGAAGTTCCATGGGAACTTCAAATCTAAACGGGATGCAGATAAGAAGCCTGTTAAGAAAACCACGCCACTCCCCATCTCGTGGCGTTCGCTCCTCAGCCAGATCAGCTGATAGAGCAGCTGCCAAGGATGACGCTCTCAACGAGCTTCGAGCCAAGCGTTTGAAACAACAGGATCCTGAGGCCCACAGAAAGATGCGAGAGACTTCCAGGGGAAAGGGCTTTGATCCTGTCAGGCGAAAAGCTTTTACATCCACTAGCCTCAGTAGTTCAAGTCAGAGTGATAGTGATTCAAGAAGTGACGATGATGGCAACTGGGGATGGCGGAATGAGTGACAGCGATGATGAGAAGTCGTTGGTGCCAACATTTGAGAATATCAAACAGATAACTATTCGGAGGTCGAAACTTGCAAAGTGGCTCATGGAGCCATTCTTTGATGATCTGGTCGTTGGTTGCTTTGTCAGAGTTGGTATTGGGAAATCAAGAGCTGGGCCCGTCTATCGTCTCTGCATTGTTCGTAATGTGGATGCCACTGACCCCAATAAACAGTATAAGCTTGAAATAAGATGACCCACAAATTTCTCAACTGTGTATGGGGTAATGAAAGCTCTGCAGCTCGATGGCAAATGGCTATGGTTTCAGATTCTCCACCTACAGAGGAGGAATACAAACAGTGGCTGAGAGAGGTGGAGCGTACAGGTGGCAGGATGCCTACCAAAGAGGATGTGAACGAAAAGGCGGAAGCAATTCAGAAAACCAACTCTTATGTCTATTCGGCAGCCACTGTTAAGCAGATGTTACAGGAAAAGAAATCCGCTGCAGCCAGGCCTTTGAACGTTGCTGCTGAAAAAGATAGGCTGAGGAGGGAATTGGTAGTTGCCGAAAGCAGGGGTGATGATGCAGAGATTGACAGGATTAAGTCTAAGATACAGAAATTGGAGGATTCGCGTCAGATATTGGTGAAAGATGAAAAGCTCTTAGATTGGCTGAAATGAACAGAAAGAACAAGGCTGAAAATTTCAAGAATGCTTCGCTACTAAACCTGCTAAAACTGGACTAAAGGCCGGTGAAGCGGGATATGACCCCTTTTCAAGAAGATGGACCAGATCGACAAATTATTTTTCATCAAAGCCTGCTGCAGATGGGGCTTCTGAAGTTGTCAAAGCTGACCCGTCCGGCGATGTGATAGGCAGTGCTGCTGTGGGTGGTGGATTGGCAGCCACAGCAGCAGCCCTTGAAGCAGCTGCTGATGCAGGAAAGTTGATCGACACAAAGGCTCCTGTCGAAGGGGGTTCTGAATTCAACTGGTTGCACAACTTTGAGTTGCCTATTACACTAGCTGGACTACAGAAGTACGGTGGACCACAAGGGGCAGTGGCTGCATTCATGGCAAGGAAGCAAAAGATAGAGGCTACAATCGGGTGTAAAGTACCAGAGAATGATGGGAAGAGACATGCACTTACTTTGACAGTGAGCGACTACAAGAGGCGCAGAGGGCTGCTATAGAAATTTTATTGATGATTTGTTTTATTCTGCTGAGGTACTGAAACTTATTTTTGATTGATGTATTCGACTGGAAGTTTAAGATAGTTGCTGGCCATGTTGCCACTTGTTATGGTATGCTGTGTTTTTATCTAATGTATTACCTTGATGTCACTTATCGAACAAGTTGATGTCACTGGAACTTCCAGTCAGGAAGTTTAAGATAGTTGCTGTGTATGCATGTTTTTATCTAATGTATTAGCTTGTCACTTATAGAACACGTTGACGTCACTGGAAGTTTAAGATAGTTGCTGTTTACGTCTGTTTTTGTCTGATGTATAAAGTTTATGTCACTTGTAGAACACCTGAAAAGCTTTCTGAAGCGTCTTTTTTTTGCAAACTGAAAGCTGATGACATCCATTCCATTGCAGGTCAACAGAAAAGTTCAAACTACTTCATTTATTATTGAAATGAATAGAAAGGCGCAATCACAGAATTGGAGTAAGAAGAGGCTTGTTGGAAAAATAAGCCTCTAAATTTGCAAACACAAGATCTGCCATGGCCTGGCAGGTCTCAACAGTATCGCTACCTACATGAGACAAAAGAACAACATTTTGAAGCTTGGGCAACTCTTCAGGCACATATGGCTCATTCTCAAACACGTCCAACCCAGCCCCGCCCAAGCGCCCATCTAACAGTGCCGAAACCAGTTGTGGTTCATCTACATGTGCACCTCGTCCAATGTTAATCAAAAAACCTGTTGGTCCTAGCGCATCGATGACTTCACGGTTGATGATATGGTGAGTTTCTTTAGTCAACGAGCATGCAACAAAAAGAAGTTGAGAATCTCTAGCCAAGTCCACAACATTGTTATAAAATGCATAGCCTGTTTCAGCCTTCTGGGTTCTGGAGTGGTAGCTTACACGACAGCCAAAAGCTGCGGCTCTCTTTGCAATTGCAGACCCTATCCTCCCCAGCCCAACAATTCCAATAGATTTGCCACTCAACTGTAAAAGCAGCAAAACATGAGTCAAATGAACAGTTAGTCATGTACACTAAAGAGGAGAGCAAAGCAATGGAACCTTTGAGGCAATTGCGGAGCATCTCCCATTTTCCACAGGCCACTCCTCACAAAACGATCAGCCTCGCAAACCCTACGCATTGTCGAGATGGCCAGCCCAATAGCCAGGTCTGCCACGTCATCCGTGAGTACATCAGGTGTGTTGCTAACCCTAATTCCCCTTTTCTTACAACTAGCCAGATCGATCTTATCGACTCCTACGCTGTATGTGGCGACAATCTCCAGGTTGGGTAGTGAATCGATTAAGTCAGAGTCCGCACCGCTCGAGGCATTGCCCACTACAGCTCGAATTGAGTTTAATTTGAAATCCGAATCGGACCAGTTCTTGATGAGATTGAAGCGGGAAGATATGAGGTTTTCCAGGTACGTCGACGTGGGACTAAGCATTAACACTCCGATGGACTCCATCGATTCACGCAATCGTAAACTCCGGCTTTTTCCGGTTAATCAGTTAGTTGAGGCCACTCCTGGAGGCTGGAACGTGTAAGCCCGGCCCAATAAGTGGGTCAGCAGAAAGACCGTTACTGATCTCGCATTGACTAATCAAAATTGGGAATATATTAAGCTGTTAATGTATATTACTGGGTTCTTTAATGCTATTATCAATTTACAACCACTGGGGGTGCTGATGAAGTCATTGACCTTGGTAAATTTATCGATGATCCTGATTTTAATGGCCAGCTGCTCAAGTTTACATGGTTTCTGCATCATTTGAAAATGTGAAACAAATCATGTACCATATGCAGTTGTATTAAAGTAGCAGTTAGCTAGAGTTTGTTGTTTCTTGCACCTTGAGAAACAAGGCTTCGAGTGGTACTTTGTCCAATTATAAACATGCCAAAATTTGTAAACTTATTTGAATAAACATGAACCTTTACATGTAAAAATCGGAAATTCAAAGAGAATAATATCACAAGGCAGCCCGGCATGGCAGGACTTGAAAGTCATAAACCACAACAATTCAGTATTCATAGCCGCACTATCTCATACTTTGCCCAACTCATGGTGGCAGTGCCAGTAGGCTTCTTCTACTTGGACCATATTAGCAATCACAATAGGCACTCATTCATCATCTACTTGGACATAAAGAAGAAGAAGAAGAAATAAAGACACATTTTAAGTGTAATCTATGTGGCTCTCTTACCAATATGTTTCATCATCTAATCGCGTTCCGTGGGGATCCTTGCCCCACCATTGTTCTCCAATTTCTCTATATAAGATACCTTTTTAGCACTTGGGGATATAGAGACCTTGGCTGCAAGCAGCTTTCCCATGTCTTCATCTGCTGACTCTTTTTTCTGATCAGTATCTCCTCCCTGGTCCCACCCCATGAAATCCAATAATGTCATGGAAATCGGTCCATCATTCTCATTCACCGCTTTTTTCTTTGGGCTAACAAGGCTCCACTCTCTCCTCTTTTTCTTCTTCTCTGCTGATGGGCTCTGAGCTTGCAAGTCAGCATGCTGCACCTCCTCAATCCTTGATATCACTGTGAATGCCAGGCTCTCTAGAACTCGCGAGTAACTCTCCAGAATAGCTTGTCCCACGTCCTGTGCGCAGTTTACTTAGTATTTATGCATTTTAATTTTATAATATTATATCAAGCAATCTGATGCAAGGCTAAAATACACAGGACTGTAACCTTATTGTACTGAATTTTGCTGATGTCCAACGCAGATTGAGGGAGGCCAGGGAACCTCTGCTTCAAAATGATCAAAATAGTTTGTGCTCTTTCCTCGAACAATTCTCTTTTCTCCTGACTTACAGAGGATCCCAAAAGTGACTTCTGGTCCTTATTGCTCATTTTCCTCTTCCATATCACTATAGATGCCTCGATCCTGTTTTTAATATCAAGAATTTTGTGCTCTGACGACAAGTTCAAATTCGACAGAAACAAATCCAGGTCAAAGTGCTCTACAGTGATACTCTTATAGATCGAGTCTCCTAAACTAGCCCTTCCATTCTGCACGTGACATAATGTATAAACTACTACGAATTATGATGTCATTATTAAAGCAGAAGTTATTTTCTTCTTCAGAAATTACCTTAGGTAAAGATTCGATGTAGTTTTCGGGTATCTCCATCTCTGACAGGACCTGAGCATTTATAGCCATGGCTGCTTTAAGCACTTGGTTTGCAGAATCCTTCTGGCACTGCAACCATTTTCTTGTTACATCGGATAGACCATTAGGAGGAACTTTAGGGGTAGGGAGCCACCACTTGTCATCTTTCCTTTTCCCCTTTTCAGCTTCACTAGCATCTTTGGACACATAGTAAAACTCATTCTGGCCTTGGAAGTTATCCAGACACGCCTGGGTAAATTTATAAACGAACAAGTAAAATGATCAACAGATTTCTAATTCAGGACAATGTAGTTTTGTGTTGATGCATACAATTTGCAGATAAGATCACACTTACCACAAGTATTGCATCAAGCTTGCGCAGGGCTGGGATACTCATTTGTAGATCCCTGCGCTGCTGAGTTATCATAACCTAACGAAGTAAAAAAGAAATAATATCATTAGAAACGTTATTAACTGTACAAGAAACAAATAAGGAAAAACTTAGACATGCAGCACCTCCATGTTTCCTTGTTGTGAAGGAACAAATTCGACTATGTGGTCTGTGACAGATAGAAGCCAGTCAATTTCTTTCGTCCACCTAGTTTTTCTTTCAGGTGGCATCGGCTCCAAGCGGCTTTGTTCCCCGAAAACGGAAGCTAACGCAGCAAAAATAGAAATTTATTTTCAAAAAAATAATAAGATGCATGATAATATGGGGATATTTAAGCTTCATGTTTACCGGCAAGGTTGGTGATGGCATTGGACAATGCTAAAGCAGAAGATACGCCTTTCCCAGTACCGGACATATCCTCGCCCAATAGCAGTTTTGCAAACTTCTCCTTGATGAGTTCCACATCTGAAAAATACCAATAACAAGAATCACATCCCTATTCTTTTTACAAATAAAAATCAACTACACAATTAATGATTTAAAACTCATATATACAGCAAATAGAAACACAATTCAATCACACATCTCACACGGGGCAAAAACGAGAAAATAAACGGAAAAGATGTACCTGATGGCTGCTCTTGTTCTCTACCCATGTTATCCAGAATGAAAATAACTAGTCAAGAATTGACTAAAGGGTTTTTTCAGTATAATGGAAAATGAAGAAATGGGAGAGACATACTAAGGAATCAAAAATCCAGAAAGATTTGGGTTGCTCTAAAAAAATTGGAAATAAAAATTATAGAGCTGATTTAGGGGGTATTCTTTTTTACTGGGTTAGGAAATCAAAGGTCGGATGCATGTTTCTGAGGGAATCTATTTATGAAATGTGCTGAAATTTGTGTCAATGTAAATTGAAAAAAAACTGAGTGCCTACTCCTATTCAATGCTATATAAAGAATGTAATGTAACTGGTTGCTTCTGTTTTGAAAATGTAAATCAAAATCAATTCAAAGTTAGCTGGTTGAAATAAGTACTTAAAGGGAATCATATCATTTTTTTAAAACAAAAGTGATTTATATTCATGAATATTGCACAACCATTTTATAGAACGATTAGAAAAAATTCATATAAGATATCGATAATTGATTATTAGTAATACACCCAATAAGATTTTAATTGCGAAATCCAATATTTGATTCATAAAACAGTTGAAATCTTGGAACCACACGACGTCGCTTAACTGGTTGCGTGTCCATTCGTCTTTCAGAAATCCGAAAGATGGAATCGATCGGAGTGCTGATGATATGTCGGACTACTTGCGGTAAACAACGACTTGTTTGATATGAAGGCGAAATCGATAGGGGCCGTGATGGGAACGCAAAGTTCGCTTCCGAAGCTTGAGTGGGCCTGCGTTTTGTAGACTGGCCCATTCCACATCTGCTTGTTGCCTGCGTATTTTTTAAGCAGTAATAATGAAGACATTGTTCTGAATAAAACAAGGGGGAGAAAAAACAAAGCAATAGAGGGAGGGAGGGGAGGGTTACTTACGTCTCTTCCTATTTTTTAATGTTTCGCCGAAAGTCTCTCATCTCCGCTCCGTCATCGACGCTCGGTAAGCTCCCCTCCCCAATTATTTATTTATGTATCTTCATCTTTCTCTTTCGTCGTCATTCATTCTTTCGTCTGCTGCTCGATCCCCTTTTTAGGGTTCCGACTGATTTACCACCTCAAATTGTTGTTCATCTGGATCCCTATGCCCTTTGATTTCCTTCTTCATTTTTATGAATGAAGCAAAATGCCCCAGGAGATGTTGCCGTTATTATAATTTAAAACAATCAGCCATGTTCTCTAATTATTCATCTTCCGAAACTGAGAACCATGTCAAAAGTAAGATCAACCCGCCTGCCTTGGAAAATGGAACTGAATTTGTAGTTGCCTTGTCAGATAGGCTGCCTCAAGATGTTCAGGTCTCAGTTCCAGAAACCAGTGACCACCATATTCTATCACTTGGGGACCCTATCAATGACGCCATCTCTGACCAGTTTCTATCTTTTGAACCATCATCAGGATTCACCTTTCCAGCTTCTGTCGAAATAGTTGCAGTGGACAATGTTAAAATCATGGCCAAGGCTATAGTCCTAGACGAAACAACTAATGGAAATGCTGAAGGTGCTAACGTCGCTAAAACATCCGCTGTGGTCCTGCACATTCCCAAGGATAATAAAGTTTTACAAGGAAGTATAAGAGGTGTATTTGGATCTGACTGTGTACCCCTCTGGGGTTCTGTGTCCATTATTGGGATGAGATCAGAAATGGAAGATGCAGTTGCTGTTGTGCCTAGGCTTTTAAAGATCCCAATAAAGATGCTTGTCAATGACCAAGGAACTGACTTATCCAATGAAAAGCTCACTCATCGAACTGCTCATTTTTATGGTGTTTATGACGGCCACGGCGGCTGTCAGGTAATCTATATTCTCATATAAGCTTACCGCCAGTCATTAATTTATCTGAATTTCATCCCATTTCTATGTGTAAATAACAGAATTGTCATATGGCTCAATTCACCTTTAGTTTATATCCATATTGTATCGAGAAAACTAGCCGCCATTTTTTACAAATCTTTCTAGCCGCTTTTGAAGATTCTACACGTTGATCTGACTAAAATCTTCGAATACAGGTGGCTAACTATTGTAAAAATCGCATTCATTTGGCGTTGTTGGAAGAGATAAAAATGATTGAAGACAGCGCTGCTGATGATAAGTCAATCATAAGTTCACAGGAGCAGTGGGAAAAGGCATTCACTGGATGCTTTCAGAAAGTTGACGATGAAGTTGGAGGTAATTCGATTCGAGGAAAAGATGGAACTGCTATTGCTAGATCAGAACCCACTGCTCCAGAAACAGTTGGGTCCACAGCTGTAGTTGCGTTAGTCTGTTCATCACATATTATAGTTGCTAACTGTGGTGACTCAAGGGCAGTCCTGTTTCGCGGCAAGGAGGCAATGGCATTATCGGTCGATCACAAAGTAAATTCATTTTCTTTCTGATGTCGTGCATTGTCATAAATCTAAACTCCCTTACAAAATATTTGTTGATTAGTAGTAATGTGTCACACTTGTTTATTAAAAAAACCTAGCCTGAAAGGGAAGATGAGCATGCAAGGATTGAGGCTTCTGGTGGCAAGGTCATTCGATGGAATGGCTATCGTGTTCTTGGTGTCCTTGCAATGTCAAGGTCTATTGGTACGTCAGTTATACATGTGCATGACATTTTTGATACACATCTTTGGCCGTTGGTTGGATGTGTTGAAATGCTTCTTGAAACTTAAATGTTTTGAAATAGATGATAGTTGAAATGGGTATGGAACGCAAATTTACCATACTAGCCGTGTCATTTGGATGTTCTACCCATATTTTGGAACCCATCAGGGTAACTACCCTATCGTTTTTATATAAATCAACGTGTTTGTCTCTGATGTATACTCTATTTGGTCATGTTAATTTCAGGGGACGATACTTGAAACCATGGATTATTCCAAAGCCAGAAATCATGTTAATTTCTAGAGCTAGAGAAGACGAATGTCTAATTGTAGCGAGTGATGGATTATGGGATGTCTTGTCAAACAAGGAAGCCTGTGAAGTTGCTCGCAAGAGAATCCTCCTTTGGCACAAAAAGAACGGGTGTACCCCAATAGATGAACGAGGCAAAGGAATTGACCCAGCAGCTCAAGCAGCTGCAGAGTACCTGTCGATGCTAGCTATCCAGAGAGGTAGCAAGGATAACATATCTGTGATAGTGATAGACCTGAAAACCCAAAGAAAGTTCAAGAGCAAGTCGTGACCGGTAGCTTGGAGTTGACATAAACACAGTATATAAAGGCGATGCATACATCAGTCCATTCATTTTTTTCATTTGGGCATAGATGTATGTACGTAGAAAACAACCTGAAGCGCTCAGTAGCAGCCAGGGGTGTAATGTAATCTAATTATATGGACACTATTATGGGTTATATTCGTAATACGATTCGCATGGTGAATACTCCTTGTTGTCGAAAACAGATGTTCATTTCACACACACAAAAAAAACAGAGATGTTTTTCCACCTTATATTCAATCGAATGCTACGTACGTACCTTATCGAACTCACGCCAATCTGCTCTCATATGCCAGCCAAGTCATTGAATATAAACTTCAAAACTTTCCATTACAGAATCTTAACACCCAAGAGTCATTGGGGACAACCCCTGATGATATTTTGTTAACTAAATGCAACTGACTGGTGAAACTGGAACAAAAGTATTGTTAATCCATATCAGGCAGCTGAAGCCCATACATGTTGTGGTGTATCGTACAATCATTTAATACCATCACCTTCACAGGTTTCTGCTCTGTTGCTTGGTTTGCAGCATACCCTTCTTGTTTCAATCTGCTAGATAGGTTTATTATATGCGTGTCTTTTGTTTGCTGCTTCGTCTTCCCATGCCGACGGCTGCCTCCATCACCAAAGCAGTCTGCTGCATTGTCAAAGCTACGTTGACTGCCATTTCGCCCTGAATTGAATGGCTCCAGGATCGTGAGGGCAATGGAATCAGAACTGAATGGTGGCCGATAATCTTGGCTTCCTCCGTATCTGATCAGCTCAATTCTTCTAACTGCCTCTTCTAGCGTCAGCCTCAGATCTGGATTCCTCTCAGCACAATCAGCCCCAATGTAAAGTAGCTTCTCCATCTCTAGCCGAGAAATTGGGCTCACATTTACCACCAAATCCCTGTCAAACACCTCCATCATTCTTCCCTGTGCAATGCACATATCCACCCATCCAACCACATCCACGCCTTTGCTACCATCAGCCATGTATTGAAATGGGAATTTCCCAGTGAGCATTTCAAGGATCACAATCCCAAGACAGAATACATCGCACTTTGGAGTTATAACACCATAGTTTGCTGCTTCGGGGGCCTTGTATGCAAATAAAAAATTGCATGCTTGGTTAGTGTTTACTAATGGATCAAATCCAAACTCGGACAAGAGTGGCTCCCAGTTGGAGCCGACTAGCACATTGCTGGATTTCAGATTCCCATGAGGCAAATCTGATGTTGGAAATATTGAATGCAGATAGTCCAGTCCTCTAGCAATCCCTTTTATGATAATCAGCCTCACTGCCCAGTTGAGCTCCTTCCTTATCCTCGGATCACCTGAAGAAAAACACGGTCAAAGTGACGCCACTGAACTAGTAGTAACTTAACAACCAGATATTTACTACCAAATCTACTGACCATGGAGAAGGTTATACAAGCTGCCTATTGGGATATATTCAGTGATGAGAAGCTTCTCATCACGTCGATAATGATAAGCCAAAGGAGAAAGCAAATTCGGATGCTTAACCCGCCCAAGCCTTCTCATCTCCATCTCAAACCCCTCTTTTCCAACTCTGTTACAATCCTTCATTCTCTTGACCACCACTGTCAGCCCGTTACCCATCACCGCCTTATACGACATACCAAAACCACTAACTTTCTCATTTCCTAGTGATTCAGATCCGGCCTTCATCAAATCCGACATCCCAAACAGACCCTTCTCATCATTCACCATTACCAAATCCGATATCTTCATGCTTTCACTCCTCTTACTCGAGCCACCAATTCCTTCTCGACGACCATCCTCCAACGTAGATGCAACAGTGGACTTGAGCCGATTATTCACACTCCTCTCGGTAAAGTTATAAGTGATCCTTCTATCTTCACTCTTGATCAACACCAAAGCTAATACGACAAGTGCAAGAAGCCCAGCTCCACCCATCATGATCATCCTCTCGACCACCTCGTCGACAGACTCACTCTGCTTGCCATGCTTCCCGGCCTTACAATGGTTTCTAATATTAAAACCACAGAGGTCCTCATTGCCTGTCAAATAATCCAAAAAAAACTTTATGGGGGCGTCAAAAACAATGGAAATGAATGAAGATTGAAACATTACCTGAAAATGAGCTGAGATTGAATCTCTGTAAGTATTCTGGAATCTCTCCAGAGAGTCTATTGTTGGAAACGTTGAAAGAAGTGAGACTCTTCTGCTCCAACTCCGGAATCTGACCGCCAAACAGATTGTCCTGTAACTCTAATTCAACCAAGTTTGGAACTTGATCCAACGACCAAGGAATCTCTCCACTAAACTGGTTTTCTGCGAAACGAATGCTCCTCAGCGACACCATCCCAACAAAATACCCATCTGGAATCTCCCCAGAGAAATTGTTTTTCGAAATCTGAATAGCTTTTAAGCTCTTAATCCGATTCAGCGCCGGAATCGTTCCGGTGAATGAATTGTTCTCGAGATTGATCGTATCGATTCCTAAGACACCCATCAACGCGTTGACGTCGATTGTACCATCCAACCCCATCGATTCCAAACGAAGCCCTGTAACGACATCATCAGAGCACTCCACGCCTTTCCATACGACTCTTCCTTTATCGCATGGCGGCGTTCCAGAGACCCATGTCGATAAAGCCTCCGTCTTTTTTAACGAGTTTTTGAATTGAAGCAGAGCGTCTGCGTCGGTGAACGATAATGCCGCAGGGATGATGAGTGAAATTGTAGCGATTGCTAGGCCGATTCTCCGGCGGAGTTGATACTCATCCGCCATCGTATCCGGCCGCAGAATCGGCTCTTATCAAACCCCGACGCAAATTCTCGTTTCCGGAATTTCAAATTCAGTTTTTCTACCGACTCCATTTTTGGAAAAAAACCAAAGCTTTTCTGAGCTACTGTCGGATGACGTAAGTATCGCTACGGTCCGTTATTGGTCCCAAAAGAAAAAGACGTTGAATTTCCATATAATTACGTATACGCCATTGGGCCTTCTTCTTCATATCTATCGGCCCATATATTTACCACCAAACCTCTTCTCATCCCGGAAATTGTGTGTTCTGATGGAGAGCAGCGTGTTGTTGCGATCAGCGTGTTCGCTGAAATTGATTAGGATTAGGACTTCGAAGCCGGAGTCAAAGTTCCTAAAGCAGCCTCCGCTGGTTCCTCAGGTATTTGAATTTCGATCACATTGATTTTCTCCATGAATTTGTGATTTCATTTAATTTCAATGCGCAGGCAGAAATCAGAAGCTTTGTAAGTTGTTCTATCCGGCGTTCTGCTAAGACTACTTTAAGTTGCAACGCCCAGTCATTTACACCTTTTAGCGGAGATTTTGTTAAGCCTCATCCGGCAGTAGTTGAGGAAAATGGTGCAGTGCAAGATTCGGGCTCAGCGGATGAAAATAAAAAGGCTATTCAGCAGAAGAAGAGTGCTAAAATTCACGACTTCTGTTTTGGAATTCCATTTGGAGGCGCTGTGCTGATCAGTGGAATTGTTGGTTTTAGTATCGCTAAAGATGTTACCACTCTGTGTAATAGTATTCTTTTTGGTGGAGTGTTACTGTATTTTAGTACTACCAGCTTGAAGGTTTGGAGACGGGGAGAATCAAGCTTCCGCTACATTTTAGGACAAGCAGGTAGCCTTTTTTCTTTCATTCGTAAAGCTGATCAACATGACCAAGATGACACTCATGTGTATATTATTATGTGATATTCAGTGATTGCCGCTATTCTTCTGTGGAACAGCTACCAGGGCTACCTCTTGGTAGATACTATTCAAAGCAACACGCATGTGATTGATTGAGTTTATCTCTTTTGTTCCTTTACTTCATTGTCTATGTCTTTCTATGCAGACGAAGAAGATATTCCCCAATACTCTATATGCTGCCATTAGGTACTCAACTGCATTTTAAATTTTTTACAACAATTATATGTTTTAAATGAACTCATAACCATGTATTTGTTTTTTTGCAGTGCTGCAATGCTGTGTTTCTACTCATATGTGGTGATCTCGGGTGGGAACCCACCGCCCAAGAAATTGAAGACACAGGCTTAAGTTATTAACAATCAGGGGCATTTTACAAATTCTTGTGGTGCCTTTATCATCGAGACTCATGCACAGTATGCATGGATTTTGCTTTGCTGCAATGCAAGTTTTTTTGTAATTTTTGTTTGTGAAATTCTTGTGGATGGTTGTGACCTATAAAGTGCCTTTGTAATTGCTTGCTATATCTTCGAATTTATCCCCTCTCACTTTGCAGATGATAATTTTGCTCAATAGTTAGCAAAAATATTGCTTTCTATTCCCATAAGTAATTGAATGATAATATGAATTCTGTTGTTGCTGGTGCGTCCGAAGGAGATATGGCCTTCAGCACCGGTGCTCTCCAAGGACGGGTCCCTAGAGTGCTGCTGCTGTTGCTTCCGGGGATTGATCAAATGACAACTTGATATCGGTTTGAATCGTGTATTCACTTTCCGAAATCAGTATTTCGCCCCTTACAAAAGCCTTAGGGTTACACGAAATCTGAAGTGAGATAAGACAAACCGGCCAACACCGATCAAGGCTCTTGGATCGAATGTTGATGACGTTTGTTTAGTCTTTTGGTGTATCAATACTTGTGTATCTCAATACCTCTGTGTACTGTGCTTTTTCACACTAAAACTCAGTCATTCTGTATGTGTAAATCAGGTCTTTGCAGTTACCCAAAAACTGCCAATTAGCAGTTACACATGGGGACACGTTCCTGGGGACAGGTCCCATAACCGTTCAGCGGTTACACCCACTTGTCCAACAGTTACACCCACTAGTCCAACAGTTACGTAAACTGTTCAGCAGTTATAAAACTGTCACACCCAGAGAATGACACGTGTCGACCCGTCAGTTGGTGCATGAGGACCCATCCCTTGATGCAAGGGACCCGTCCGTAGGATCCGTCTCTAAAAGCAAGAGACCCGTCCGTCATCCAAGCTAACTATGACACATGGGGACGCATCCGTTGGTACATGAGGACCCGTCCCTTAAAGCAAGGGACCCGTCCTCATCCAAACAGACTATGATCTGTACATTGGTGCATGCATTAGTTCATGCATCAACCATCTATCATGTGTGGCCGCACATGATATATGATAAATACATCTAAAACACCAACAATCCTCCCCCTTTTAGTGTATTTTATCATAACTTGCGCATAAGTGGAAATGTCCATTACGATTGAATTTCCACGTAGTGTACAGCTTGAAACACCCTGAAAATCATGGTGTCCGTAAGGATTGAACCAATCAATCCCTCTTGGGTGCCACAAGACAATACACACGCAAGTCATCTGACTAAACAAAGTTGTCCTGACTCGTTAACGGCCATGAGTCCATATCTATTCATGAACATGTCCGAGGCCTACCTGAAGCCTCATGAAGCGGCCAAACTTCATGTTCACATAGGTAATTTCCTTATCAGGGACCGCTCCCTATCGTGTACCTACTTTACACTTTTTCAAGGAAACTATTAAGATTCAGGGACGGGTCCCTATCAGCCTATTCAGTAGGACGGAGCAAACGTGGGGGTTAAATCATGCTCCCAGCCTTTAGAAATGAGCTTGTGCCACATTGAATTCTGTCCCGGAGTTACCGGTAGGAATTGGGTGTCTCACCCCTAAAGGACTAGTCAGGTACGTACGTGTGTACAAGTCCCACCCCCTCATTAGATCTCACAACCATGTCTCTTGCAAGACCCTTCGTCAAGTGATCTGCCATGTTCCGTTGTGATCTAACGAAATCAACCGATATCACCCCGTGTGAAATGAGCTCTCTGATCACACTATGCCTCACACCTAAGTGGCGTGATTTCCCATTGTACACCTGGCATGCCTTATTCAGCGCTGCAGCACTGTCACAATGTATTGATATGGGTGAAATTGGTTTCTCCCACAATGGAATATCATGGACTAAGTCCCTTAGCCATTCTGCCTCTTTACCAGCAGCCGCTAAGGCAACAAGTTCAGATTCCATCGTAGAGGACGTCATGCAAGTTTGCTTCTTGGAAGCCCATGAAATAGCACCTCCCCCAAGCAGGAATATCCACCCGCTTACCGAGGAATGGTCTTCTTCACTTATCCAACTTGCATCTGAGTACCCTTCCACAACAGAGGGACTGCCAGTGTACATCAGAGCATAATCAAGTGTTCCCTTCAGGTACTTCAACACTCTATGTACCGCGTCCCAATGATGAACGCCAGGGTTGCTAGTAAATCTACTAAGCTTACCCACTGCAAAAGCAATATCTGGTCTTGTGCTAGTCATAGCGTACATCAAAGACCCAATTACTTTAGAATATTCCAGCTGAGATACAGCTGCTCCTGTGTTAGGGACGAGTCCCTTAGCAGGATCATAGGGAGTGCTCACAGGTTTACAATCATAGTAGTTGAATTTCCTCAACAACTTCTCAATGTAATGTGATTGAGTCAACATGATACCTGATTTGTTTCTCATTATCCTTATACCAAGAATAACATCAGCCTCCCCCATATCTTTCATGGAGAATTGTGATGACAAAAACTGTTTCGTCTCAAGGACCCGTCCATGACTGGTCCCAAAAATCAGCATGTCATCAACATATATGCAAATTATGACTCCTTCACCAGAATCATCAAATTTGCTATATACACACTTGTCTGATTGGTTTAAAACAAAACCATTCGACAACACAACCTCATCAAATCGTTGATGCCATTGTTTAGGAGCCTGTTTCAGTCCATACAGGGACCTGTCCAGTCTGCACACCTTGTGTTCAAGACCAGCAAGGACAAATCCCTCAGGTTGTTTTATGTAAATTTCCTCCTCCAACCTTCCATTAAGGAATGCTGTTTTCACATCCATTTGATGGATGACTAGATTGTGAATTGCTGCCAAAGCAATCAACAACCTAATGGTTGACATACGAGCAACCGGAGCGTACGTGTCAAAGTAATCCGTCCCTTGCTTTTGTCTAAAGCCTTGGACCACAAGTCTAGCTTTAAACTTGTCAATACTTCCATCCGCTCTCATTTTCCTTTTGAAAATCCACTTACATCCCAAAGGTTTACAACCCGGTGGCAGGTCAGTAAGTGTCCAGGTACGGTTCCCCATGATGGATTGCATCTCATCATCTACTGCCTCCCTCCAAAAGGACGCATCACGAGACTTCATAGCCTCGTCAAAGGTTCTAGGATCATCCTCAACATTGTAACAATACAACTGTTGGGAATATATTTCATCCCTTGTACCTTCCAACAAGTAAGTTTGAAAATCATTACCAAATGACTTTGCTTTTCTTACTCGGGAACCCTTCCTCAGTTCAGAAACTTGTTCATCCGAAGGATTAACATTATCATTCTGAACATCAGAACTGAGAGACTCACCATTTGAAATAGATTTCAATTGGAAGTGTCCCTCATCACCCTGTTCTGAGTCCAAGTCCCTGTAAGGGACCCGTCCCAGACCAGTGACAGAGCCCTTTGAAAGGAAACGTCCTTCATCAAAGATAGCATCCCTCGATTCAATAACACTATGAACCGAATAGAACTTATTTGGTTCAATTACATAGAACCTATAAGCCCTCGAGTGTTCAGCATATCCAATGAATATACACTCCACACCTCTTTCACCAAGTGTCTTATGCTTAGGATCTGGTACACGGACAGCTGCCCTACAACCCCAGACCCGTACATAACTCAAGCTGGGTTTCCTTTTGAACCAAAGTTCGTATGGAGAGGACCTGTTCCTTCGGTTAGGAACCCTATTTAAGATATAGCATGCAGTAAGCATGGCCTCTCCCCAAAACCCATCACTAAGTCCCGAGTAGGAGAGCATGGAATTCACCATCTCCTTTAACACTCGATTCCTCCTTTCCGAAACAAAAGGTCAAGCATACTACTTACTCTTTGAACATTAACAAAAGGTTGTCTAGTGATCTTAGTAAGCATGCAAGTTCTACATTTTTCAATATGCTTATTAAACATGGGAATCAGTCCATTATTACACATGTCCAGTAATCTCTTATAGTGAACGTGTCCAAGCCGAGCATGCCACAGAGAGGAACTGTCCTTCGAAGGGACCCGTCCTTCTGATACATTATTATCATGAGTATTGACCATGTGAACAGATGTTGAAACATTAGAAATACTAAGTTTAAACATTCCATTACATAAGTAACCACGTCCAACAAACAAGCCACACTTAGTCAAAATGAATTTATCGGCTTCATACACTTGCCGAAAACCCATCTTATTGAGAACAGGTCCAGAAACTAAGTTCTTTCTAATGCAAGGAACAAATAACACATTACAAAGATTTAAAATCTTTCCAGAAGTAAATTCCAAATCTACTTGTCCATGCCCAAGTACAGGTGTGTTGACTCATTTCCCATGTGAAGGACCCGTCCACTGCTCGTTGTAACAAACGACTTGAACATAGATCTGTCCCTACACGTGCGAAGTAGCACCAGAGTCAATCCACCAAGAAATCTCATCATCCTGCATATAAATGCCTCAGAAATGTTAGAAACATAATCCAAAACAGGAATAGATTTCAAACATGACACAGTTCCCTGAAAGGGACCCGTCCATTTCTGACCTTGATGAGTACACTGCCCAGGTTCCTTAGAACTCTGACCAGACTTTGGAACTTTACCCTTCTTTGCAGAACGACAATCTCGTTTGAGATGTCCCATCTTGCCACAGCCCCAACATTTGACACCCTTCCCTGGTTGGGACGGTTTCTTGTTAGGTCCACTGTCAGTGTTGTCAGAAGAGCGTTTAACACCCTTCCCCTTGTCCCTTTTAGAGGACCCTTCCTCTGTCACATTGACAGAGCCAGAAACCTGTGGTTTCTTACCCTTCTCCTGCGCACGAATACCATCTTCGATACGCAAGTGGCTAGCAAGCTCAAGAAGAGATAGATTCTCTTTCTTATGCTTCAACATGTTCTTGAAGTCCCTCCACGAAGGAGGCAGTTTGTCAATGACACTGGACACCGAGATTGCCTCGTCCATCTTCAAGTCATGTTGGGCGAACTGCCCCAAGATACGTTGTATCTCATGGAACTGTTCCATAACAGGACGACTGTCCACCATCATGTACTCATTAAAATTGCTCACAAGAAATTTTACACTGGACGCGTCCTCTGCCATATACTTAGACTCAAGAGAATCCCAAAGTTCCTTAGCAGATTCAACATTTTGATAAACATCAAATAGGGAGTCAGACATACCATTGAGGACGTGTCCTCTGCAGATGTAGTCATCGTTCTCCCACTTGTTCCTGATCCTCAAAGCCTCCACTGAAGAATCATCACCCACCTCAGGAATGGGTGTGGACAGGACATACGCCACCTTCAGATTGGTCAGCAGGAAGTGCATCTTCTTCTGCCAGCGACGGAAGTCAGTTCCCTCGAACTTGTCCAACTTCTCCATCTTGCTTGCCATCTCACGAACAGTTGCCATGGATCACCGAATACTGATTTCGACTGTTGTTGCTGGTGCGTCCGAAGGAGATATGGCCTTCAGCACCGGTGCTCTCCAAGGACGGGTCCCTAGAGTGCTGCTGCTGTTGCTTCCGGGGATTGATCAAATGACAACTTGATATCGGTTTGAATCGTGTATTCACTTTCCGAAATCAGTATTTCGCCCCTTACAAAAGCCTTAGGGTTACACGAAATCTGAAGTGAGATAAGATAAACCGGCCAACACCGATCAAGGCTCTTGGATCGAATGTTGATGACGTTTGTTTAGTCTTTTGGTGTATCAATACTTGTGTATCTCAATACCTCTGTGTACTGTGCTTTTTCACACTAAAACTCAGTCATTCTGTATGTGTAAATCAGTGTCTTGCAGTTACCCAAAAACTGCCAATTAGCAGTTACACATGGGGACACGTTCCTGGGGACAGGTCCCATAACCGTTCAGCGGTTACACCCACTTGTCCAACAGTTACACCCACTAGTCCAACAGTTACGTAAACTGTTCAGCAGTTATAAAACTGTCACACCCAGAGAATGACACGTGTCGACCCGTCAGTTGGTGCATGAGGACCCATCCCTTGATGCAAGGGACCCGTCCGTAGGATCCGTCCCTAAAAGCAAGAGACCCGTCCGTCATCCAAGCTAACTATGACACATGGGGACGCATCCGTTGGTACATGAGGACCCGTCCCTTAAAGCAAGGGACCCGTCCTCATCCAAACAGACTATGATCTGTACATTGGTGTATGCATTAGTTCATGCATCAACCATCTATCATGTATGGCCGCACATGATATATGATAAATACATCTAAAACACCAACAAATTCTGGCTCCGTGGATAGTTGCATTTACTTCGAGTATGGATCTCAAAAAGACGTAACCATTCCATATTAGAAAATTCTTTATTGGTTATTTTTGGGTACAATAAGATCCTTGTAAAAGTAACACGCAAACTTTACACAGGGCGCCTCAGACAAAGAGGACTGCATCGTACCAAACCCATGACTGGCTGTTAATGGGCCGACAGAGTTAGAAGGCTGCTTTATAGAAAACTAGGGCTCCGTTTGACTTGGATTTTATATATCCCATTTTTTCAGAAATTTGAGTGTTTGGTGACGAAGAGGGCAGTTTGGTTCCTTTGTTGGTGTTTTTCGAACTCGCTTGAAAATGGCTAGAGCATTGAGTCAGAAGGAGCAAGACATCCAAATGATGCTTGCTGCTCAAGTGCATCTCGGCACCAAGAACTGCGATTACCAGATGGAACGTTACGTCTTCAAGCGCAGAACTGACGGTTCAATTTCCTTTTCTCTGTGTTTTCGTAAATTATCTATAATTTTTTCACTGGAATTGAATTCAGGTTTTTTTACATGTTTATAGGATCAGGGTTACTGCTGTAAAGTTAGGTTTTTTATTATTTTGATGTCCAATTGCAGTTTCATCTCGATTGTGTATGTATAGTTTTAATTGGTACTTGGGAATTTTGAGTCGTGTATGTGTTTTTTTTTGCAGATAAAGGCGCCTTTATTAGCAAAAAGGATGATACAACCACAAGCAAGCCACTCGCAAGCCACAACAACAACACACACAGCACACCAGAACCATGGGAGACAACCAACCTGAGGGAACCTCACAACCAAAACACAACACTCTAGAAACAACAGCCACAGGCCAAACAAAAAAGCAGACACAAGAGGAAACCAAACAACGAACCAAGAATCAGCACAACACTCCAACAGACTCTAGCAACCCTATCTACATTGCTGCAGACTTAATTTGATTTGTAAAAGTCTTGTAATTCTCCAGACGATGTCGACACAACCTTGCTTGATTCCCCTGAAAATATTGTAGTTCCTATTTTTCCAATTTCCTTTTCTCTGTGTTTTTCGTACTTGGGATTTTAATACTTTTATGGTGTTGATTTCTTTACATATTCAGCTCGGTTGATCTGATAGAAATAGCTGTGTCAATTAGTATTTCAACATTGGAGCCATAGTTTTTGGACTAAAAATGTTGGATTCGTTTTGGGGTTATAACTTGGGCTTTGGGATGCTTTCTTGTTTAGGTATTTACGTGATTAACCTTGGCAAGACATGGGACAAGCTGATGATGGCTGCTAGGGTTATTGTTGCAATTGAAAATCCAAAGGATATCATTGTTCAGTCTGCTAGGCCGTATGGTCAGCGAGCTGTGTTGAAGTTTGCTCACTACACTGGAGCAAATGCTATAGCCGGAAGGCATACACCTGGTACTTTCACTAACCATCTTCAGACTTCCTTCAGTGAGCCTACACTTTTGATACTTACTGATCCCAGAACTGATCATCAGGTGAGCTTTGATTTAAATGTATTGTTTTGGTTTACTTACACCTCTGGTGTGTGGTGTTTTAGCAATTATGTGGTTGTTTGCAGCCCATTAAGGAAGCTGCTCTGGGAAACATTCCCACTATCGCCTTCTGTGATACTGATTCACCAATGAGGTATGTGGATATCGGTATCCCTGCTAACAACAAAGGAAAGCACAGCATTGGGTGTTTGTTTTGGCTTTTGGCAAGGATGGTGTTGCAGATGAGAGGAACCATTTTGCCTGGTCAAAAGTGGGATGTCATGGTATGTTTAACTCAATTAATGGTAGGACTATTCTGTTTCGTGTGTGGAAAATCCTTTCTTTGTTCATCTATTTGATCGTAAGCTAAGAAACATGCTGCTTGTTCATCTGATAAATATGTTTATTCATGTATAGGTGGATCTCTTCTTTTACAGAGAGCCTGAGGAGCCCAAGAAAGCAGAAGACGATGAAGTTGCTGTGATAGAGTATCCAGTGGCTGATTTCTCTGCAGCTACTGGTGACTGGGCTGCTCCAGCGGATCTTCCTTGGACTGAAGCCGCTGCACCTGTTACTGGTAATTCTTTTATGCTCTTGTCAAGGATTATTATTTTTCTTTTACAGCGGCAGAAAAGTATCATGCCCAAGATACATATTTTATTTCCTGCAAATTATATCAGGCAGGTTTACTTTGTACTTGCATGCCTCCAACCACATTAGTAACCCTATGTCAATTTGTCTGTGTTCATCAGATGCAGTGCCGGTTGTTGAAGGTGGGTGGGACTTAGTAGCACCTCCTGTGGCGGCTGGTGTCATTCCCTCAGTTCCAGCCACCAACTGGGAATAATGTGTCCCAAGGCATGAAATTGTAGTTAGGCTGCTTTTCGTTTTAGATGTTTATTAGTCGTTCTTGCCAAATCTAAAACAAGAATCAGAACAATACCTTTTGTACTGTTTTAGATGTAGATTTTTAAGAAATTTTGGGTTCCTTTATTAATAGATTCATAAAGTTTAATAGAAATCTAAGACTTACTGCGCAGTTCCTGTCTCACAAGTCCTAGGACAATCGACCCTTGTTACAATGTGGCACCATTCTACTGATATTTGAGAATTAAGTGTGCTCTAAGCATTCTTTTTTCTAAAGTAATCAAGTCTCAGGGATCATATTCTGATTAGAACTAGAGCCTGAAGACTTGTTTGACTAAAGGTGTAAAAATCAGGTACTTCATGGTACATAAGCTTTTTCTCTTGACAGTGAAGGGTAGAATAGATATGGGTCATATGGCACATGTCCTTGCCATTATAATTTGTTGGTGCTAAATTGTAAGCCTGTCTGAAAATGAAATATAACCATATGTTGATTAAAGACGGACGAACCACCTGCACATGTTCAAGATTCCTTAAAAATTTATCAAGTATATTGGAGACCTGCAACCAATGAAGACCCAACACATGCATGTTAGAGACACGAGAGGCTTCAGTCAAGTTCACGGGAAATGGTGCTGGTAGTTACTTGTAATCACACCTAAAAGTGCTCATCTACTCATCTACTTCCTAGAAACAAAGCATCTCATCCAGACACATCTAGGAATATGATTATCACTAAACAGTAAAGCTCGCTATTTTAACAGACTAAATACCATGTTGAAAGCAAAGGTAATAGAAAGTTTGAGCAGGTCATGGAGGCATAAAGGAAAAAGACGTCAACCAATGTGTGCTAGTTGTCAATACATCATATAAGAACGCAACCTAACATTTGGATTTTTGACAAGCTAAAGGTAACTCGAATAGTGTGGATTTTAGCTTAAAGAGTGCAGATACGTGAAAGGATTGGTATTGCTAATTTAACATGATGGCAAGGCTTTATTGAAATAGCATCTTCATATTCATAACAAGTAACATGACAAAGGTGAATGGAAATACAAGCATTTAACTTTATCGAGAACAAGCCAAACATACAAGTTTGGGGAAACCTAATACCTATACAGTTCCCAATTTTATGAGAGCTTCCTTAGAAGAGACGGGCCAGCCAAAGTTTGCAGAAAGCTAATTCATTCTTGAGAGCTGAAATTAACAAAAGAGATTTAAGCCTTTGAAACTGACATAGATGCCATAAAGCAGCAATATTTTCGATGATAGATGCTCACATATAATCTTTAGTGAGGGCCTGTGGATAGTTCAGAAACCACCCTCCATCATAGGCTGCATGTCATCAAAGTTCCAGAGATCCATCTCTTGGTTTCCAACATCACTGGCGGCTCCGTTGAGAAAAGACCCCATGGATGTATCCCAGTTGGCTCCATCGGGAAATGGGATCTCAAAGAACTTCATCTCCGACTCAAAATCAGACAACACATCTGACATATTTCGAGCACGATTACCCTCAACTGGCACAGCCTCCTCAGAGTTAGACTTGAGCTTTTTCATGGGGTGATCTACATCAATAAACTGTGATTCATCAACACCAATTTCGGCTGAGAAAAAAGACGATATCTCAGGGGTATTGGGACCCTTTTCACCCCATCCAAAACCAGAACTTTCAAGGGTGTTGCTGCTGTGGTCAGAACTGAAATAAACATTTTCAGCCTGTGACGATTTTAATGACTTAACGACAGAGTTGTTCATAGACTCAAACTCATTCACAAGCGGCTTCTGATCCATGAAACTCATAGAATAGGAATTGTCTAACCCAGTATTATTAATGAAACTGAATGCCCCGTTCCCCATTACTTTCCCATCATTCGGCTTGACCTTTGGATTTAATTTGCGAGCATTAAACTTAACTGCACTTGTGTGTGCAATTGGGGGAGGCGACTCATCAGGGAAATTAACCTTAGCTTTCTTTCCACGGATGCGCCTTGCCGCTTTGTCATAAGCCCTAGCAGCTTCCTCAGCAGAGTTGAAAGTTCCGAGCCAGACTCTCACACCCTCTCCTGGGTCACGGATCTCAGCTGCCCATTTACCCCAAGGGCGTTGCCTTATACCCCTATACTGATTCTTCCTTTTCCTGTTGGCAGATTTCTCAGCTTGCCCATTGAACTCCTGAACCTTCTTTACAACAGTTAAGCCTGCAAAAATCCAAAGAAGTTGCAAATCGTAGTTAAACAAACTTAAATCAAACTGTGGCAGGAAAATAAACTAAAAAATAGCATCAAAATATGACCTTTTTTACGACATTAGCCAAACGTAGCTAAGCAAACTTAAATCACCAACCACGAAATCGGATTTACTAAAACTCACCGCGGCGAGGGGCAGCGCGTGAGGAAGCAGAAAAAACGAACGGCTTGACATCCACAGTAGCTTCCTCTTCATCATCAGATTCGTCTCTAAAACCCATGAAATCGGCCTCGAAAACAGCGTCTTCTTCATCCTCGTCAACATCGACGACTTCAGTCTTGACTGACTTGGAGTAGCGGTCGCCGGTGTTCTTAGCGTTAGCCGCCGCCGGCCATAAGAAGTCGGAATCGATACGGCGTGACCTGGTGGACGGAATTAACCCGGAAATGATAGCACCACCGCACATGACGTCGCCGGTAAGTTATGCAGATGGGTTTCGAATTAAGTGGTTAATTTTGTAAGCCAGTCAGTTTTTATTGAGGAAGCAAGTCGCCTAATGACGAAAATGCCCTGCCAATATTTTATAAAGAGTTCATTTATTTCAGAGTCGTAGCTAATTTGAATATAGTATAAAATATACTAATTCGTATAATTTAGTTCGTTTAAAAACCGACCCGTTGTGAAGGTAGTGGGTCAATGGGTTAAAGGTTCAATTGGGTTGAACTGTGGGTCGATGCATATTTAAATTATAATTATATTTAAATAAAGTTTGAAACTAATATATGTTAATATATGTATAAAATTTATAAATATGTATTCTATATCCAATATAAAACAATAAGAGTAAATAGGTGAGTTGGTTAGTAACTTGATTTGATTAGATGTGGATCTTTGGTTCGAATCTTCAATTTATTTAATTTTTTAAATTCCTAATTAGCTCGGTTCAACCATCGATTTTATAAAAACCGACCGGTTGGACCGGTTCTTGACCGAGTTTGACCGGTTCAATTGTAAAATCGGGTTTACAACCAACCCGAACCGATTGAACCGGCCGGGTCGGTCCGTTTTTAAAACACCGGTTCGAATACTTACAAGTAATTTAAAAATAATAATAACTGATACCATGAATAATTTAATTGAAATTATTTTTTAATAAAAATCCGTCAGTCAAAATAAAAAAAAGAATAGTAGAAAAAAGTGGTTGAGATGAGCTTGTTTCTTTGTTAGGTCATGTATGTTTCCGTGCAGCTTTGAACTTGGAGACAATATTTGCGGAGATTTTCGCTTGAACCTTGTTTACAAGCATCAACACAATTGTTTATATAAATTGTTAAAGTGTTAATGAGGCTGTATAAAAAAGAAGACAAGGATGACATGAAGAGGTGCATGCACAAAAATCCCATTTCTTGATCATCCACGACAAATCTTAATCACCATTGGATAGTGGTGCAAATGTGTTGGCCACACTCCCACACTAGGTACCTTCTCATACATTGATTATTCACACTAGTCAACCTGCCACAATTGCTTCTCTTATGAGTTATATACTACAATGGAGATTTAAACCACCAACGTTTTCAAAAAGGGATTACATGATAGACCCAGTTGCATCCAGTACTATTAGCATTTGATCCGAAATATACTAGAATCTAAGCAAGGACTGCAACTTGCTAACTAAATGAATCGCAAACTGAAAACCTCAGGGCGTTGCTCCACTTGGATCATTTGTCTATCCACAAATACATCCAACTTCCGGACTTTGATTCCTTATCTCTGCTCTAAAGGATAAAACTCAACTGGAGGTGTGGTTGATGTTGGATCCTAGAAACTAATCACTGTCTACTTCTTCCTCCTCTTGCTCTGTCAATTCAACAAGCCTTCCTCTGACCCATTTTACGTTCTTAGTGGGAGTAGATACTCCATTTGGTGACTCTTTATGGCATTTGATGGTCTGGCTAGAGACAGACTGTTGAGGTTGCTTGTTGAAATGGGAATGTGCAGCTGAGGTATAGTTTTCAGGGACTGATGCCTGGCCATTTGATATTCCGGGAAGAAGAAGAACTTCCTCTTCATCATCTTGGGACGCATAATGGGTGACATTTGGAGAATACAAGTCCTCATGCTCAGTTAAGGGATGGACATGACTCCCGTTGATTTTGACCCCTGCCCCATTGACATTGGTGGTGTTGATCTTGACTGCATCTTTTTCTCTTGCAACAGGCTCACAGGGCTCATCTGAATACTCTGGTGATTGTTGAATACCCAGGGAAGTGACTAAAGTAGCATCTATGGACTTAATTGATTGTATTGCTTCATTTATGAGTTTCCTGGTCTCGATAAGCGAAGCCATTGAATGGGGATTTGTTACTGCTGTTGCTTCAAGTGCCTTGGCTGCCTTCTCAGCTTCTGCAATCATCAACCTTCACATAAAATCATGCAGTAAGATGTTAAGCATACTGCATACTTGATACAAACTGGATTGTTCGTCTGCATACTATTAACAATTTTGTTTTAAACATTAACAATGTAATTACCTTGCTCGCTCAACTGCTGCTGTTTTCTTAGTATCTGCTGCTGCTCTCTGTGCTCGTATGTTCTTAATCATCTCCAGCTTTGAAGATACCAAAGGATCTTTGTACTTTGGTACATTACTTCTCTTAAGTTTTGCTCGAGCAGACAATATTTTGATCTCACCCTCACTCAAGGACGGCACATCCTTTGATGTTTTTCTTGCCGAACTCCTAGTTCTGGTCTGTGTTGGATCACGAGGAATTCTCTTAAGCTTCCTCTCAATTCCTTCGGGTGTACCATGGAATTTAGCCAGGGCAGAACAAACTCGATTGCGGTAATCCTAAAACAGGAAGAATGATGTCAGCAATCTGGACAGAACAGTTTACAGCTACTCTTAAATTATGCAATATCTCAGCAAGTTAAGGACGTAAAATGACTTAGATTTTATTCATCATCAGGTATATAACTTTAAAGATGTCATTAGAATATCTTACAGGATCAGACCATTTGGCGGAAATGGCTTCTGCTATTTTCCTCCTTTGCTCAGCAGACTTTGGTGCTCTCCTGCTACCTACAGGCCTGGGAGATTTTTTCCTTTTTTCAACAGTTTCTACCCAAATATGCCCAAGCTTTTCATCCAGTTTTTTGTAAGAATCCCACTCGAGCTCCTCCTCCCCAGAAAAGCCTCTTCTAGATGCTTCTGCTATTAGATTTTTCCATTCAAAATGGCACATTTCTTGCACCAGCAGTCTCTTACGACGTCTTTCCCATCCTATTCTCACACCAACTGCGATTTTCATTTTCGTCTCTTCGCTGTCCAAAAAGGAGAAAATATCCCGAGACCCAGAAAGTAACAATCAAAAATCAATGTTCAGCTGACTCTAGCATTCTAAACAACCAAATCCTTCAAGAGCTAAACAATAAAAATAATAGAAAATCTTTTCAAATCAGGATAAGAATGATGAGCTTACCTCTGAGCATGACCCTGATTAACCAACTTCATTTTGACCTGCATGACCAAACTTCTTTCTTGAGAGAATAATAGACTTATCTAGCTCACGAAACTCTGCTGATTTAAGAGGGTTAATATGGCTGGTAAAGATAAATGGTTTCCTAAAAGAAATAATATTGAATTTGCACAGTCTATAGGTTTTTCATTAACCAATATAAATGTTTCGTTGTTTATGGTTTATTCAAGGCAAAACAAAAGGTTGTTCTTACATGACATCACCTTAGGATCCTGCATAGCAAGTCTGGTTCGCTCTTTAATTCGCCTAAGAGTTTCTGCGCAAATTCAAAACCGTGTCAGATACTGTGAATCAAGTACAATGATTTCAAAGGTTCTTCTTAAAGAAGTTTCTGTCAGTTAGAGATACCTTCACTGTGCTTCCTGCCTTTATTCCATGGAGTATTCCCTTTATTAGCTTTTGAAATCTTCATTCTTCTCAATTTCTCTCGCTCTTCCAATTCCTCTAAATCCTCAGTGGAAAGCTGAAGCTGGTCCATCTCAAAACCTAAATTGTCTCGTCTCCTTTCACCACCCCAAACAGCACTCCTATCCTCCAAGGTGGCAACTGCCTTTACAATAAATTCTCCCCTTTCCATACCAGCAAACTTCATTTCCCGCCTGTTAGAATTAGGAATGCCGAAAAATTTCCATGCACTCCTCCCTCTATTAGATGGAAACTTGCTTATCGTACTTCCCAGCATTAGCCTTTGAACGCTCATCAAATCTGCATAACTTCGCACACACGGCTGTGCAACATAAATACCTGCCAAACAAAAATATCATCAACATGCAAAAAAACCCCAATATCCACATTCAGTTACTACCCTAATTCTATTGAAATCAAATGCATCACCAGCTCATTTCAACAACAGATTTTATTTTCAAATGGACAAGAAACCACCATTATAATTACAAAATCCTCCACCAAAAATATTAAGTTGATAATCTGTTGAGGAATACCAAAACAAATACCTAGCAAAGGCATTGATGATGATGATGACGGAAGCTCATTCAGCGAGAACGCAAAAAATCGAAAACGATTTCAGAAGGTACGGACGCAGCTTGACTCCGTCACGTCGTACCGTGAACCTTCGACTCGAGCCGGAATTGAGAGCAGACGAGTGAGAGCCACACACAACACGAACTCAGAGAGCGCTGTGGTTAGGATAACGAGAACATTTTTCATTTATTACAATTTAGTCCTCAATGTTTTCATTCATTTCAATTCACCGGTAAAGAGTTTATTTCTTGCTATTGTACCCAAAGTTGGTGATTGTTCTTACTTATTCTGCATTGAAATTTTTTCATATTTTTAGTTAACATACATGGACTAATAAACTCAACACTAAGAAGTAAATTCTAAGCATGGTGTTGCAGTGTAATGTAAGCACATTTAAAAGCTTCTGAATCGGAAAGTCCACGATCAGCGATTATTGACTACACTGGACATTGCTGACTAAACTAAATACCCATGTGGTTTCATCACATGAAAACTGAATGCTTGGAGCAATAGAATAGAACATTGGATCCTTTCTTCACTCCACTCATCGTCAGCAATGAGGTATGCATTGTGCTTCATAGATCAGTAAATTATATCTCATCTTTAAACAAGTAAATGTTTTTTATTTGGTTGCAGGGGATCTGATCTTCAGCCTTGTCAATAAAAATAGCTTAAATCTCTTACCTTTGAATCTGATCATCAGCTTTCAGACTCAGAGGAGCGAGACTAAGACAATCCAGATGAGATTGAGAAACAGCACAAGGATATTACCTGTTATTATTTTGGGTATCACACTAATAATAGCCATGTTGCCGATAATGGTTGAAGGGAGGCCTGCGCCGGGTTCAGTGGCATTTTCATCATCATCTACTTCTTCAGAAAATGTTGCAGAGCTGCATAATGGAGGGAAGATTCCTAGGAAGCAAGTGGACTCGAGCTTCCATAAAATTCCTCAGAGCAGATGGAATCCTATTCAAAATAAGTAACAAGGTATACTGAGCAGGAATAGATCGCAAGATAAACTAGTTTCCTCACTTCTTTTTTGGTTCTTTCGGGACATGCAACTGCAGCAGGCTCAAAAGTCACTTCATTATTTCTTGTAGCTAGTGTCAAATGCAATGCATGGAAATTGCAGGATGTACATTTTTAGATCCCTTTTAATGGATGAAAAACTAGTGTATATATGCAGCTCAAAGTTTCTGAAGAGGCTAGTTGAAATCTGGTAGTCATTAAGAAGAGATCCTAAAACTGAATGCACTTCCTTTTCTTCTGAACCATTTCGATGTATATTAACAATTTCCAGAAAATTTATCAACCCAATCACTTCCTTTAAAAATGTTTTCAAAATATCATCCGAATTCATTTAAAAACTTATCTATTATCAATATACATAATCAAGCAGTTAAAATTATAGTTATGTCTCTGCATCCTCAAAGTAAGCAGTAAGGACTGCTCCAAGAAGAAGACTTCCATTGTTAAAAAATATAGTCTCCTTCAAGCTTGATCGAGAAAATTCATTAGTCCATAACTTTTAAGGATGTAAACGAACATATTTGACATATTTCGGTAAAATAATTTGAGCAAGTATAAGAAAGTTCTGAAGATTTTTCATAATTTTGGCAAAGCAATGACATTGATCAAAGAGACAAGTGGGTGTTGCTTCAAGGGAGGCAGCCACAGGAGACCTTTTGTGTTGGAAACTGCAGATGCCTGTTTAGATACTTACGAGCTAGATCACCTGATTTCTTTATCTGACCACTGTGCTTTAGCTGTGCTGCAGCTCGCCAATCTTCCGCCTTCCTGTGAACTGCTGCCATTTGCTTCATCAACTTCTCTTCGAGATTTGATCTCATTCTCTCAATCTTCACCTGTACGAGTTGATGTTTAAAACTCTCGACATTTGAAAGCGTTTTGACTAGTCTGATGATAGCAAGAATATTGTATGGACAACGAGATAACATGCACACACAGGTTATAGTTCCTAGGAATATACAAGTAGTAGACATCACATGCCCAGCAACCAAGTTTGAAAAAGGAGGCTTACTGTCATTAAATTCTGCACTTTTCATATCATGTATAATTAAGAAATCAAATAAAGTAGACAAACATGCATTTATATCAAAATTGTGGACATGGGAAAAGAAGAAGGGAGTGTAGTTTAATTCAAAGCAGGTATGTAATTGAAGGGCACGAAAAGAATGATGCATCTGGCAGATAAGGTAGCTCACATAAACAATGCGCATTGAGAAATTATAAAAGGCACCTTGCTCGATGCAGCTTTGGAGTTCCAAAATACGGGTCATTAATGTGTATTTAATATAACCAAAGCTAGCACTAATCCCGCTAGTTAAGTGAGTATTCAAGAAATGTGACAAAATAGGGATAAGAGTAAGCCAATAAAACCTCAAGCTTCCTTGACTGAGCTTCAGCTTTTGCATTTTGGAGATTAATGAATGCTTGAATTTTTGCCTCTTCTCGCTGATACCTGCAGACAAATCCAAAATCACAAAGGGGAGTTGAAGATAAAAAAAGAATAGTTTTGGTCGGTATTGTTGACATATGTGACATGGACAAGAGGCCAACTCAACCTTATGCAGCACTTGGTCTTTTCCTCTTCCTCCCATGCAGCAGTCCTAGTTTCTGAGTAACTCATCCTAAAGCCGTTATCAAAATGTCTCAAACTCTTTGACAATTCCTCCTCCTCTTCCTGCCACGAGCTCCAATTTGAAACCATAGAGTCATACTGAGTTCCCAGCTGCAGTTTTGCCAAATGGCACTTCTGAAGTTGTGAAATGTCAATGCTACTATTTCCGCTGCTAGGATCACTCATTACTAGAGGACCAGATCGATCAGCAGGCGTATTATGGCGTGCTGGGGATGATGATTTAAAGGGAGTGGGGCATCTTGAGTTTGTCGAACTACCTAAGGGTGTCATTTCTGTTCCAGTGTCTTTATGCTGGACCTCAAAAACTACTTTGGATGCTTCTTGCAATTGTTTTGTGGCTGGGTTTTTGAACATGAAGCCTTCTGTACATGGCTCAGAGTACTTAGTCAGCTTGAAAACCGACTCAACTTCTTCTGTAAATTTATCTGAAAACCACACCAATTGAGATGCACATTTAGTCCAAATAGTATGAGAGTATCCATTCCAACGTGAATAATACAGAACTAATCAGCTAATACATGAAAAACAGTCAAAACAAGAAAGACGATCAAATCTCATAAGCAGCATCAATCAGAATTCCAAAAGGTGAAAATTTTAATGAAAAAGTCTAACCATTGAGGACATCAACTGAAGATGAGGAGACCCCACCACCATGCATTCTTGTGGGGTTGAGCTTCTTCTTCAGCTGCTGTTGCTCTCTTAGCTCAAAAGCAGAATCTGTAAAGTTCAAAACTTTCTGATTACTAACCCTACATTTCTCATCAAAGTCATCCAATCGCTGCCTAAATCCACCCCCCTGAACTGAAGAAACCCTTGAAACCTCAAAAGTAGCTGATGATGAAGGCTTGATAGGGTGAACAGGAGATTCATGGCAAGAGCTGCTGCTACCATTACTAAGCCATTTTTGAGCATCATCCCATTTTGAAGGAAAGGTTTTTCTAGCCACACTGAAGCTGAAAACTGGCCTACCTGGTGTTGATGGTGCCTCAACCTTTTTCTCAGGTATATTTCTTTGAGCTGAAAAGTTGAGCATGTCTGGCCTGACCTCCATGGAATTGCTACTACTACTGCTGTTACTGCTAGTAGTGGTGGTGATAGTTTGTTTAGGCACTGCTGGCCTGCAACAATCTGAGGCTTTTTTGGAGTTCAGCTTGCAAACTGGAATGAATGTGTCAAAAAATGGGTTCTCAAGCTCACCCCTTGTGGTTCCCTCAATTGTTGATTCCTTAACACAAAACTCAAACAAGTTAGAATCAATGCAAGTAAGTTAACACAAAACTCAAACTGAAAACCCACTTGGGGAATGAATTCAATGATAAGAAAGTTGACAACTTTGAAACAACTTGAAATGAAGTAATACCCCATTTGATGAGGCGAGAGATTGAAATCGGTAGAATCTTGGAGTTGGGAGATCCATTAGCCACCAGCCTCCAGAGTTTGACAATGACTTGATAAATGGAAATAGGGAATCCTCTACTGTGAGCAAAAATGTGACTCCAAGTCTCCTCCAATGCAAAATGCAATATTCACAAGCCAGTCCCTAAAGTTCAGATGACATCATAACCAGTGTACTGTTGCTTGTGACAGTGATATAGTCAGAAGAACAGTGAAAAACAAACACACAAGCTGAGGATCATAGCTCTGTTTTGACCAGTGGCCACATTTTAAAGGGTGTGTTGTGTTTGTCACTCAACTCAAACTTACTAGGCCTAACAAAAATGCTCTTGTAGCTGTGAACTCACACATGGGTGCAGCCTACAGGGAGCACCAGCTGTGTGCTCAGTTATTCAGAACTCAAAACAAGATAAATGTAAACAGAACTTTAAAAAAATCTAAGAGTTATTAGTATTGCTAGATTAGATGAAAATGTGGAGTAGTGGATGATGAGTTTAGAAAGCAGAAAACTCAATTTCGGCAGTTTTTTGAATTATGTCATTCTAGACTTACATTGTGTCTTTTGAGGGATCTTGTCTTGTTACTGGAATTGATCTCATTTTGACTGTCATCATGGCATTTCTGATGCTTTTACAATAACATATTGAATTTATCATTTAAATGCGTGAAGAAATGTCCATAGCTCCTACAGACTATGACATTTTCAGTAAAGTAGTGATGACCATTTTCACTACTTGGCCAGTATTTTTGTCTGGATATTATAGTCAAAAGTTAAATGACGTCGTTTTGAGTTAAAGTTACAGCGAACATCATACCATCTTCACATTTATCAGGCTTTTATTGGCCAACTTGACGCCAAACGACAGCGTATTATGGAAGAGTCGAGTGCTTATAACGACGCCGTTATCGATAAAACCAACACATTATGGTGTCGTTTTTGTTTCTTTCAACGGAGCATAAACGCACGTAGCCCTACCGACGCATCAATCTCAAACTCGGTGACCTCACAGGCATCTACCACTCCGTCGCCGGTTATATTTGGTCCAGATGTGGTGGAGATCGGCGTCGTTCATCCTCGACAAGCAGCTTCAGCAAGAAGAAGAAGAAATGAACTCGACTCTTCAAACAATAGCCGCAGCAGGTCAAAACCCTAATCCCAATTCCAACATCTCCGCGTACTATCAAACAAGAGCCAAACATCATGGAGTCGTTACTAGTGACTGGTTATCCCAGGCGCAGGCGGCGGTAGGTCAGCGTGAGCTGTCGGATGATGGTGTGGAGGAGGAGCCATTAGGGTTGGGAGAGAAGAAAAAAGTGTTCAATGTGATTGATGAGTTTAATAATTGGAGAAAGCAACCGGATTTGGCTGAGGCTGTGGCGGCCATTAGGGCTTTGGCTTCAGTGATAAGGTCAATTGAGGCGAGTACTATGATGGAGCTTGAGGTTGAGCTCAAGAAGGCTTCTGATTGTCTTAAGGTATGTGCCATTGCTTCTTGTAGTGCTTTCTTTGTTATCTTTCTTTGTTGCTTTTGTTTTTGCATTAAATCTGCCTGTTTTAGAAATTAGAATCTGAAATTTGATTTTAAATGGGAAAGTCTCAAGACGAAAAAGCATGCTTGCATCGTAATTGACCGCATTTCTGAACCCTTGAACTAATTAGTTAGATAAATGTTTAGGAATAGAAATTTCTAGCATGTTTGTAATCATTGTAGTGTTATGTTGTCATTTTAAGTTAGATTTTTCCGTTCGGCTTTTCTATTATATATTTGAAGGGCGAGGCATGTTGGGTGCATGGACTGGGACACTAAGAGGCCTGATGCTTGTTTCCTGGATTGTTCGTTTTTCAACTTTTGCACCTTGATTGATAAAATCCCCGGAATGATTGACGTATTGGTTCCAAAAAAATGTTCAATTTAGTGCTTGGAGACGTCAAATTTAGGCATGTATTGTCCTTGTTCCTGGAAGCATAGAGTTCCAACAAATTCCAGATAGATCTTTTTTATTCTAAAATATATCTGTCATCGGTATTCACTGTATTCAAGCAAGCCACAAGTATTGCTTCTCAGCGTGGTTTAAATTAGCTTTGATGATCATATAATTGCGTTTGGAAACAATAACTCTACATGGTATACTCACACTGGCATTATCTGGCTTAATTCCAGGCGTGGGACAAAACATCCATATCTCTAACAGCTGGGTGCGATTTATTTATGCGATATGTGACGAGGACTTCAGCTTTAGAATATGAAAACTTCAGTTCAGCTAAAGCTCGTTTGATTGAACGGGCGGAGAAGTTTGGTGAGATATCCAATAAGGTACACTACTGTTTTTAGGTTGGCTTAGGCTGAAGTTAGCTGCAGTGATAGTCGTAGGAAAACTGTTTACTTTGCCCATATCTCGCAGGCACGGAAAATTATAGCTATGCTTAGCCAGGATTTCATATTTGATGGCTGCACTATTTTGGTCCATGGCTTCTCTAGAGTTGTACTGGAAGTCCTGAAGCTGGCAGCTGCGAATAAGAAATTTTTCCGAGTTTTCTGCACTGGTATATTCTTAAACTTTTTAAGATACACAAACACCTTTTAATTTGATAATTTTCACTGCTTCTCCTGCGAGTTTGTGATTGTTGTTTTACTAGGAAAACATAATAGCCCATAGCTCACAGAAAAATCTAAATGCTCACTAGTCTTTTCTTGTCCGAAAGTCTTTTGATTCATTTTTTAAAACTAAATTTTAAAGATTTTCTAATGCAGAGGGAAGACCGGACAGGACAGGCTTACGAGTCTCAAATGAGATGGCAAAGCTAGATGTTCCAGTAAAGCTTATACTGGATTCGGCGGTGGCATACACAATGGATGAGGTTGACATGATCCTTGTAGGAGCAGATGGCGTGGTGGAAAGTGGTGGCATAATAAATGTCATAGGCACTTACCAAATAGCATTGGTGGCCCATAGCATGAACAAACCAGTATATGTGGCCGCTGAAAGCTACAAGGTAATCCTGGTGCTAATAACCATTGCTCACGGATAAACAGTAGGTCACCTGTCCTAACCACCTAGATTCACTCAATGTATGTATTGTGGATGCAGTTTGCTCGCTTATATCCTCTGGATCAGAAAGACATGGTGCCTGCATTACGACCCATTGACTTTGGAGTACCGATACCATCCAAAGTCGAGGTTGAAACTTCGGCACGAGACTACACACCTCCCCAGTACTTGTCTCTGCTTTTCACAGATATTGGAGTCCTCACTCCATCAGTCGTCAGCGACGAACTCATCCAGTTATACCTGTAGATTTATTTAGTCACCTATACTCTTACGTGGTCCAACTGGAGTAGTAAACTAGCGAAGTATACTTTTCACTTTGGAAAATTCCATCCATCAATTCCTATTGATACAATCCACTTGTTGCTCTCTTTATTCCCCATCAATATCAGGGAACAAAGAGCACATCGTGTTTCTTATTCTTCTGATGGTCAATTTAAATAAAATTTAATCAACCAAATTGTACTAATATCCTTGTCTTTTAGCATTTACTACTAGCGATTATTCAATTGAGTCTGCCTTTCACATGCTACATTATCTTATTTTTTTCACATGCTACATTATCTTATTCAAGATGGGTGGATGACGAGACCAATCCACAAACTTATAGTATTTAGCTTAACAATTACGTTTATCGAATTTCCAATGCGTTAATTATTATTCTCTCTTATCAATTGATATAAAATAAAAATCAGAAAAAAAAGGAACAACCAAATACTGTGTTAAAAGGCATATGCTGCATTTCTGACGTCTATAAATGCATCCAATCTTTACCAAAACCCAAAATCCGAAATCCTCTTAATTCTCCGATTGAGTTTTCGGATGCGTTTAGAGAAGTTGCTTCAAGAGGAACGACCAAGTCAGTTAGCTGCTGCTGCTCTTTTGGATTATTCAATTCGCGTATGTAAGACCCTTCCCAACTGATTTTGTCTCCACCTGAATTTCGATTCCCTGACTTTCATTAGAAGAAAAGATAACCTAATTTTAGATCGAATTCATTCCGTGTGTTGTTTTCCAGTTTCCAATTTCCATCGTCATCGTCAATTCATCGAAACTGTACAGCTGCTTTCTTTATCTTCTTTATTTAATGCCTTTCATTTCCTAACTTTACTGTTTCTTGATACTGTGTTATCATGGATTTTGTGTTCAACAGTGGTGAATTTCTTGCTCGTTTTAGTGCCTTCTGTCTCTTGTTTCTGTTGCTGAGTTGGGGCTTTTCTTTGGGTTTTGGAATTGTGCCTATTGTGGATTCCATTTTCTTCAGAGTTGGATTGAGAACTCGTTTCTTGACATTGCCTGTTCCGGCAAAGAATGTGATAAAGCTACCATTGGTTTTCTTGAGACGGAAGACTTGTGAGGTATTTGGGGTTTCTGTTGGATCGAGCGGCAAGTTTGGGAGGATCATTGTAGCCATGTCCACGATGGACCCGGAGCAGGTCATGCAGCATAGAGTTGGTTCAGTTCTTGGGAAGCGGACAATTCTCAAAAGCGACCACTTTCCTGGCTGTCAGAATAAGCGCCTTACGCCTCATATTGATGGTGCTCCAAATTATCGCCAGGTTTTACTTTAAGACTTGTCACTCGCTTAAATTTATTTGCAAGTAATCTTTAGTTTTATATTCTTAAATTTCATGGTGCTTATAGTGATACAAAGAATGTATCAGTTTTAAATGCTCTCATAAGTTTGCAATTAGTCGATCATGAGGATAAAAGTTTGATGGTGTTAAACTGTGTACCGTTTTCTTTGTTTTGAGTAGAATTTTTGTGTGGACTGCAGGCTGAATCATTGCATGTCCATGGGGTTGCAATTCCAACAATTGAAGGTATTCGTAATGTGTTGAACCATATCAGCAGTCAGGCTGATGCAAATCTTACAAAAGTGTTGTGGATTAACCTTCGCGAAGAACCAGTAAGTGTTTGTTTATATATTAGCGTTGATTTTCATTGGGAACTTGTGTGCAACATGTGTCTCTTGATTCATTTACTTATCCATCATGCAGCTAGTATACATCAATGGGCGACCTTTTGTCTTGCGTGATGTGGGGAGACCCTTTTCAAACCTCGAATACACGGTATGCTCATTTTATTGCTGTTAGTTGTCCAGTTAGCAGTTAGTTGTAACTTTAATATACGGAAAGAAATCTATGCTTTCTGTTGAAGTTATGAATCTCAAGTGTGAGGCAATTTGGATAGTCTACATGTGATGGATAAGTAAACACGGAATTTTAATTAGTATCCAGTGAAAAAAAGCTTAATTGTTTGTCAAGTTATTGGATGGCACCAGACAAACAGCTTGACAGTACAATTTGCTCATATGGTCCTCTTTCCTTTCCTTTGTTCACGAATGAGGTTCTGCAGATCTGATTAGTTATTATCCATGATAGGGAATCAACCGTGAGAGAGTTGAGGAGATGGAAGGACGATTGAAAGAGGACATTCTTGCAGAAGCTGCCAGGTGCGTTTGGCACCTGTCGAAAAATGGATCTAGTTAATTCTTAATTCAACTGTTTTTGTGTTTTAGGGTTGTCGGAAAATTAAGTATAATTATTTGCGTGGCCATTGATTTTAATTGCTAGTTGGCCATGACAGATATGGAAATAAATTCCTCGTCACTGATGAACTCCCTGATGGTCAGATGGTGGACCAGTGGGAACCGGTCTCTTGTGTATCTATAAAGACTCCATTAGAGGTATGTGCTCTCGGTATAATTATATTTAGTAGTTCTTTATCATTTTCCTCAGCAGGCAAGACATATTTTTCTAGGTATATGAGGAATTGCAAGCAAATGGTTTTCTAGTGGACTACGAACGCATTCCAATTACAGATGAAAAACCACCAAAGGAACTTGATTTTGATCTTCTGGTTAGTTTCAGTAAAATTTATTTATCTTTGATCTCCATATATGGAGGTTAATGGCGTATACTTATAGAAACAATTTTACAAGCTTGTATGTATACTAAAGCTGGCTAATGATGCAATTAGTATGTATGATTTGAGGCACCAAGATCTCTAACAAATCGCTAGCATCACCGGATATGATTTGCTCGTTGGACTTGTTGTATTTAATATTGACATTCTTTCTTATATCAATATAGGTGCACAAAATATCACAGGCTAGTATAAAGACTGAAATAATCTTTAACTGTCAAATGGGGCGCGGTCGTACAACGACCGGGATGGTAATTGCTACTTTGGTGTACCTTAACAGAATTGGTGCTTCTGGTACTCTGTGTTATTCCTGACCTGCCATATTATCTTAATTAGCCATGTGGTCTTCACCCTAATTTTCTCTCTTTGCTGCTTCTCGATTTTCTAAATAGGAATGCCAAGAACCAATTCAATTGGAAAAGTCATGGATGGACTTTCAAATATAACGGACAATTTACCGAACTCAGAGGAAGCAATTAGAAGAGGAGAATATGCAGTTATTAGGAGCTTGATAAGAGTCTTGGAGGTATTCAAACACATACACAATTTTCTTATCATAGATATTTTATTTAAACTTATATCAAAGGTCTTATTCAGTCCTGACTAACTATATTCATGTAGGGTGGTGTTGAAGGCAAGAAACAAGTGGATAAAGTCATCGACAAGTGTGCGTCAATGCAGGTATGCTAATTATCCAGTGTTTGATTCTCTCAGCATTTGCGTGCTTCAGTTTACTTTATCTTGTTTTCTTATTGGCATATAGAATTTGAGGGAAGCAATTGCGACATATCGCAATAGCATCTTGTGTCAGGCAGATGAGATGAAGAGGGAAACATCACTGTCCTTCTTTGTGGAGTACCTGGAGCGATACTATTTCCTTATATGCTTTACTGTATACATTCACACAGAAAGATATGCATTGGATCCCAAAGCATCCGATTACATAAGTTTCTCTGACTGGATGAAAGCGAGGCCAGAACTGTACAGCATAATTCGCAGGTATGTTGATAGGGGGTAGATTTCACAGGAGGTGGTATAAACTCCTATGTTTATATGGATATATATTGTTTTTAACTTAAAGTTCACTATAATTACTATACTTCGCTTGGGGTGCTTGCCGCATAGTGCTTACGCACCTATTGCTATACAGGTTGCTTAGAAGAGATCCTATGGGTGCACTAGGATATTCTAACCTGAAACCACCTCTAATGAAGACTGCGGAATCAGCTGATGGACGCCCTTCTGAAATGGGTGTTGTTTCTGCCTCAAGAGACGGTAAAGTACTTGGAAGCATGACTGTTTTAAAAAGTGATCACTGTCCGGGATGTCAAAATCTAAGCTTACCAGAAAGGGTGGAGGGTGCTCCAAACTTCCGAGAGATTCCTGGGTTTCCAGTGTTTGGAGTTGCAAATCCTACTATTGATGGTATTCAATCAGTTCTGCAGAGAGTTGGAAGCTCAAAAGGCGGTCGCCCAGTTTTTTGGCATAACATGAGGGAGGAGCCTGTAATTTACATCAATGGAAAACCATTTGTTCTTCGGGAAGTTGAACGGCCTTACAAAAACATGCTCGAATACACTGTTAGTTGTTTCTTTCTATGGACCGGATAGTGCATTTTTCTGACTATATGACTCTTTACAATACTTCAATTCTCACATAATAACGGATTTTCAGTCAGTTGAACGGTCTTTCTTAAACATGCTCGAATACACTGATTTCCTATATAATCTCCTGACTTTGATTTTCAGTTGTATCCGCTATTGGTCTGTTTGTAGAAGAAACTTTTGTTCTTGCAGATATAGGCCTTATTAGTGTTAGTTTTAATTTACTGACAAGTATATGCGATGCAGGGAATCGATCGAGAGAGAGTAGAGGGAATGGAATCTCGTCTGAAAGAAGATATTTTGTTAGAAGCTGAAAGATATAAAGGTGCTATAATGGTTATTCATGAAACAGAAGATGGACAGATATATGATGCGTGGGAGCATGTGAATTCGGATTCAGTTAAGACACCGTTGGAAGTTTTTAAGTTTCTTCAGTCCGAAGGTTTTCCTATTACATACGCACGTGTACCCATCACAGATGGTAAAGCTCCCAAAAGTTCCGACTTCGACACTTTGGCTGCAAATATTGCTTCAGCCTCTCGGAACACTGCTTTTGTCTTCAATTGTCAGGTAAATCAACATGCTCATCAAGTTTATTCCCCTGTTGCTGCAATTATTACATCTTGAAGTCATATATCCAACATACCTCTTTAACAGATGGGTAGAGGAAGGACTACTACTGGTACCGTTATTGCTTGCCTCTTGAAATTAAGAATTGATGAAGGCAGACCAATTAGAATCCTACCACGTGATATGCCTCCTCAGGAGCTGGAGGGTGACACATCAAGCGGTGATGATACTGGAAGCTTTGACCCAACTTCTTCGTCAACCATTTTAAAATCAATGATCGAAGATGATAAGACTCGTGCATTTGGCATTAACGATATTTTATTGCTATGGAAAATAACAAGACTGTTTGATAATGGAGTGGAGTGCCGCGAGGCCTTAGATTCTATCATTGATAGATGTTCAGCTCTACAAAACATTCGACAGGCTGTTCTGCAATACAGAAAGGTGTTCAATCAACAGAATGTTGAACAAAGAGTAAGAAGGATTGCTTTGTATCGCGGTGCTGAGTATTTGGAGCGTTACTTCCGTCTAATCGCTTTTGCTGCATATCTTGGAAGTGAAGCTTTTGATGGATTTTGTGGTCAAGGTGAATCCAGAATGACATTCAAGAACTGGCTGCATCAAAAACATGAGGTCCAAGCTATGAAATGGAGCATAAGACTCCGACCTGGGCTGTTCTTCACTATCCCAGTAAAACAACTCCCTTGGTCCCCACATTCATTCTCTCTCTCAACTGAAATCTGATTAAAGACATGTATTCCATTTTTGCTTTTCAGGAAGAGTTGAGAACACCATACGAGTCACAACATGGAGATGCAGTGATGGATGCTATTGTCAAGAAGCGCAATGGTTCAGTTCTGGGGAAGGGATCAATACTTAAAATGTATTTCTTTCCAGGTCAAAAAACATCCAGCAGCATAAAAATTCATGGTGCACCACACGTTTACAAAGTATGATGATTACAACTACCATTTATTTTATTTACCAAAATCGTACTTATATGTGAAGAATTACTTACCTGAAAACTACAACTACAACTAAAGAAACTTCATAATTAATCCACTATTGAAAGATGAGACATCGTATTTTGAGGCAAAATCAGATTTTATTTTAGAAAATTTCCGTTACAAGATTACTCTCGTCTTCAATGTTAGTCAGTGATACGAGGGTAGACTTATTTCCTTTCGTGATCCTGGAATATGGTTCGGGTCTTACATTTCTATCTTGCATTTAGGTAGATGAGTTCCCTGTTTACAGCATGGCAACACCAACAATTGCTGGAGCTAAAGAGATGCTTGCTTATCTGGGTGCGAAACCAAATTCAGATGGAAGAGTTGGTCAGAAAGTAATTTTAACTGATCTGAGAGAGGAAGCAGTTGTGTACATCAATGGCACACCTTTTGTACTCAGGGAACTGAATAAGCCTGTTGATACCCTGAAGCATGTTGGAATAACTGGTCCTGTGGTATGTGGCCATGTCAACTATCTATAACTAGTCATGTGCTAATGAAGTTAGATGCATGCATTGTAACCCATGCCTTCAGCAATTCTCTCATGTTTAATTATTTTGTAGGTTGAACACATGGAGGCGCGATTAAAGGAAGATATATTATCTGAGGCGAAAGAATCTGGTGGTCGACTGCTCTTGCATCGTGAAGAATTTTGCCCGTCTACTAATGTTTCTAATGTCATAGGCTACTGGGAAAATATTTCGTCAGATGATGTGAAGACACCTGCCGAAGTGTATGCTGCATTGCAGGCTGAAGGTTATAATTTGACTTACAGAAGAGTGCCCTTAACACGTGAAAGGGAACCTTTAGCTTCTGATATCGATGCCATACAAAGCTGCCAAGAGCAGTAAGTGGAATTGTTTTGATTTTAATATACAAAATCCATGCCTGAACCGTATCATCTTGTTAAGGCTCCATTTTTTTCTGTACCAGTGCGGCAGGGTCTTATCTTTTTGTGTCACACACTGGATTTGGAGGTGTTGCCTATGCAATGGCTTTAATTTGCACCAAGATTGGTGCTGATTCAAAAAATAATATCACACCACCGGCAACCGCTTTACGTGTATCAGCTAATATGTCTTCTGATGCGGATGCACTGCTAGTGGGTGATTACAGGGACATCTTGAGTTTGACTAGAGTCCTCATGTACGGTCCACAGAGCAAAGCAGATGTTGATGTGATTCTTGAAAGGTATGCGAAGTCTTCTATATATTATCTGTCTGGCGTGTATCAAGTGAGAGGTTTGCAATTAACAGAAAGAACAATAAATGTCTGTGTCAATATCTTTCTGTTCAGCATATTTTTGGGTTCGCATGCACCAGTTAGTCTGAATTGTCTTTTTTTGCATTTCTGTGATTCAATAGGTGTGCAGGTGCTGGGAACATAAGAGAGGATATCGTCTCTTACAGTAAAGAACTGAAGACTCTTTCTGGAAGCAGCGATGAGCATCGTGCGCATGTGTGGGATATGGGTGTCAAAGCTTTAAGGTGAGCGCCCACATTTGAGGTGGAAGTATCTGAATTGAAATTTACCATGCACATAGTTTATAAGTTGGCAAATGCATTTCCAATTAATTTCTGCTGTATGTGTTTGGAACCGTGGTTACCTGACAACAGATCCCTGTCTTCTTAGAAATTAGTGGCCATTCGGAAAGAATTTTCTTTGACCTTCAGTTGGCACCACTAATGGGGCAGAACCTTGACAATTTCCATGTCCGTTTGCAGGCGATACTTTTACCTCATCACATACAGATCCTACCTTTACTGCATGTCTCCATCAGAGACCAGCTTCGCCTCATGGATGGACGCTAGGCCAGAACTTGGCCATCTCTGTTCAAATATTCGGATGGACAAGTGAAGGAACAGCCAAATAGTACTGCATATAAAGGTATAGGGTTGCCTCCGGCAAACACCGAGTTATATGTACAGCTCAATATAACTCCTAGAGCCTTAGAAGTTATTAGAGCATACTTAGGAATAATAGCATGCGGCTTTTGTTCCATAATAAATCATATGGTTTTGTAGCTGTACATACTTTGCCCTCCAGCATTGGGAATTGTCAGCACATAAACTCAGATTGGCAACTCCCTGGTTTGCCATTGCCATTTATGTTTTCTATAGACCTACCTATGCTACTCTCATTTTATGGGCAGATACAAATTTTATCCCCTTGTGCCGTGAAGTTGGAGTTTTTTTTTTAATGTTTGAAGTTGGAGTTTTAAATAGTTGCAGGGTAAGTTACTTATACTGGAAGGCTTAGTATGGGTTGGAAGTTGAAGCCGACTAACATGATTATCATTTTATATTAAGGTCGGTCGATCAGTCCAAGCACATGCACATTGCTTCCTTGAGCAACATCTTTCTAACACTAGAAATCATAAGTTAAGTGTCGTTGATTGGTGTGTACGGCCAATATTTAGAGGTTCTATTAACACCAAAATGAGTTTTTTAATAATGAAAATTTATACCATTAATGGTTTCCACACTCAGAAGTAAAACCTTGGTGATTCACCAATGGAATTCAATTCCCTGACATCACCCACCAATGACACACAACCCTTAAAGACACTGCCAGCACAAAGCTCATCTCCATCTTTCCTTCTTCAACAATTCCTGTAGGCTTCTCCATCAACACAGCACAACACCTGTGGTCTGACCCAGCTGTCATTTTCATTACTCCTAGTTTTAAAGGGGTCTCATGTCTTTCAGGTTGGTATCGACCATTCATAGTTGTTAGAAGTTCCATTTGCTGACCTGAACTCATCCAGCTTCTGGGTTTTCAAACTGACCATTTGCTGTAAAGTTTCAATCTTCAGCACAACTCTTTTGATCCTCTTCAGCACAACAACTAGCTAGTGATTTGTTAAAGATTAGTTTAGTACAGTTCAGTTTTTAGAGATATTATTAGTGGCGGACCAGACCACTGACCACACCATATTCTCTCTTTTTATTCCTCCGAGTTGGCTCAGCACAGTTCCCAACTCGACATTTCAATCCTCTTGCTTGTCCCAATCCGACCTGTACTTACATACCTCATCATACATCTCAAAAAGGTTGAAGCTTTTTGCACCAGGATCTGAGGTTTGCAAAGGGTCTTGTTCGTTTGGTTCAGAAAAGAGATGTTGCTGTTTAAGGTACCATCAGTCAGACTTGGAGCCATGTTGTGTATGATGCTGGCTGTGGTTGTGGCTTGCTGCTGTTTTGGAGGAGTTAATGGGATCGGGGCTAATTGGGGAACTCAGGCAAGCCATCAACTTCCAGCTCAGACAGTTGTCCAGCTGCTCAAGGACAATGGTATTATGAAGGTGAAGCTTTTTGACGCTGATTATCACAATCTGAGGTTGCTTGGTAATACTGGGATTGAGGTCATGGTTGGCATCCCAAATGATAAATTGCACTCCCTTGCTACTAGCCAGAAAGCTGCTGATAAGTGGGTATCTGAGAATGTCACATCTCATATTTCATCTGTTAACATCAGGTATACTTACTTTTCTTACTAGCAAGTTGTATCTGATTAAGTCGTTTTACCTGTTTCTGTGCTTGGATTTCCGAATTCGACTAGATATTGTTTGCCAATGTTTGGTTTTGGTAATCCAAAAGTCTATTCTGCATCCCCATCTAGTAGATTTACTGATTTGAATAGTTACTCGGGAGCTCTTGCAATCTTTTTTGATACTTGAAAAGTGTCGGCAGTTTTTTGACCTTGCACCTTGCATTTTGTCTAACTTTTCCACTTTCTACATGTCTCTTTGGATGGTTAACATTTCAGAATTTAATGTATAAGTAGCTGGCATTTTCTGATATATTCCTCTTATGGATTGCATCTGATGGAAGTATTCAAGTAGTGAAAGATATTGTTGCCTGCTGTTTTCTGACAATAATATTGTAAAGCATTTGTGTTGTTCAAAACTTCTCAAGTAGGGTTTTCAACTTGTTCAGGTATGTAGCAGTCGGAAATGAACCTTTTTTATCAGCATACAATGGAAGTTTTATCAAAACAACTTTTCCAGCTATTAGGAACATTCAAACTGCACTGGGAAAAGCTGGCCTGACAAGTCGAGTTAAGGTCACTTGTCCACTGAATGCAGACGTATATGAGAGCACATCGGGCTTACCCTCTGGTGGTGATTTCCGGGCTGATATCCATGAGCTAATGGTGAACATTGTGAAGTTTTTTAGTGACAATGGAGGGCCTTTTACAGTCAATATATATCCATTTATAAGCCTCTACAACGATGAGAACTTCCCAACGGATTATGCTTTCTTTGACGGATTTTCTTCTCCTATTGTTGACGGTAGTTTGACATATCAGAATGTATTTGATGCTAATTATGATACGCTGGTGACGGCCATGACAAAGAATGGTTTTGGAAGTGTGCCGATAATTGTGGGAGAGGTTGGCTGGCCTACGGACGGAAACAAAAATGCTAACCCAACCCTAGCTAGGAGGTTCAACCAGGGCTTCATGACTCGTGAAATTGAAGGTAAAGGAACACCCCTCCGGCCAAGTCAAGCCATAGAAGCGTATCTATTCAGCCTTATCGATGAGGATGCAAAAAGTACCCAGCCTGGTAACTTTGAGCGTCACTGGGGTGTATTCAACTTGGATGGATCACTAAAATACCAACTCAACCTAGGAACATCCACAAACTCCAACTCCAGCGGTAGCTTAGTACCTGCCAGAGGTGTAAATTACCTCAGCCAAAAATGGTGCATAATGTCACCTTCTGCCAGTCTAGAAAACGCCAAAGTAGCACCAACTGTCAGTTATGCCTGCTCCCTGGCCGACTGCACTAGCCTCGGCTATGGAACTTCCTGCAGCGAATTGGACGCCCATGGCAACATTTCATATGCGTACAATAGTTTCTACCAAAAGAGTAACCAGCAAGCGGAGGCATGCAAATTCGACGGCCTAGGCACTGTCACTACTCAAAACCCATCACAAGGCAATTGCATCTTCAAAATCATGATCCAGCCAGATTATGATAACGGGGCAGAGTATGTTTCCCTTAGATCAATCCACATATATCTCAGCTTGGTCATGTGTATACTGGTACTGGTTATTTAAACCCCTCACAGATTGGTTTTGTCCAAAGTTGATGAATGAATTCTAGTCTTTTATCGGTTATGGCAAACCACATGTGTTGTTTTTGTGAGATTTGAATTTGTCCCAAATTTTCTCCATAATATGCATCAAGATTTACAAACGAAATGTCGTGGGTAAAAGTCTTTAAAGATGATACTCCCTCCGTCTCATTATGAGTGTCTCATTTCCTTTTTAGATGTTCCAAAATGATCTTCCCATTTCCTAAAATAGAAACTTTTTTACCTCTACATTTACACTCTCTTTCATACTTTTTATCCCACTCATTCTCTTTCTTATTTTTTATCTCACATTTTTAATTTTCTTAAAAACAGTGAAAGTTCTCAAATGGGACTCAAAATGGGACGAAGGGAGTATGCGTCTGTTGAATTCACTTCAAGATAATTAAAAAGAAAATACTTCCTCCGTCCCCTAAAATTTATCCATCTTGAAGTATATTATAGGGAAGAAATTAAGGATTGGGAATTAAATTTGTGGATTACGATATTCAGATATTTTCATAACGCTTGCTAATGGAGTGTTGTGGGTCCCATTTTGCGTCCTCTTGTATATGTGGCGAAGACGAAGTTGATCTCCTCTCCTCTGCCAACCTTCACTCTCTCGTATCAAGCAAACTGATTCACGCCTGCCCAAGTGACCCATTTAATTAGATCCAATCAAAGTTTTCAACTTTCTGAAGATGACCATCATTACTCAGTTGATCAGATCCGCTGCAAGAGGGACGGCTCAGGTTTGAGATTGATTGTTCATCAACACCCATTTCCTTAATTAGTTGTTTGAATTCTCTGTTGAGGTTGTTTGTTCTGAATATTTGATCTTTATCTTGTTTTGCTGTTGGATTTGACATTTGTAGTTCTTTATTCATTTATTTGATACTGTACCTAGACATGGATAGCTGATGGTGTTGTATGTAGAATGTTGCTTTCTTACATTCTTTATTTGTTGTAAAGCTTGTTCCTTTCTACTTTTTGTTGCAAGAGTTTAGGATGTTTTGGTGTCTCCTTAAGGGTTAATTTCTTTCTGGTTTCCATATGTTTAGATCTTGTGTACACATTCTAGTATTTGTGCTTAGCCTTTGTATGACGATTGTATTTGACAAAGTGGCGTTTCTTACATTTGCAGGGTGGTGCTTCTGTTAAGAGATTTGGAGCTTTTAAAAGTCTGCATGAAAATTTGATCAAGACATCATCTTTGACTAGATACTATGGCACAGAAGCTGCATTGCCGAAGGAGGAGGGAGCTACTGAGACAAAAGGGTATTTCTATTGAATATTGAAACGCAGGATATGCTTTCTTTTGAAATGTTCATATGTGTTTTATTATACACATCTGATGACTTGTTAGGTATAAAGGACACGATATGCTCGCACCTTTCACGGCTGGATGGCAAACTACTGACTTGCATCCACTTGTTATTGAGAGATCTGAGGTTTGACGAATTTGATACTATGATAATCACATTTGCGCTTCTGAAAATATGATTTATGTTATTCTTTATGCTTCATGCAACTTTTGATCGTTACGTCCTTTTCTCGACTGCTGCAGGGTCCTTACGTTTACGATACCAATGGAAATAAGTATTTTGACGCTCTGGCTGGTCTATGGTGCACTGTCTTAGGTGTCGATACTATAGCTATACACGACATTGTTTAGGGTTGTATTTTTTCTATTGCATTCTAAAGTTACAGTTTTAAAATACATGTCCTATACATTTTGCAGGGGGGAGTGAACCACGGCTCGTTGAGGCAGCAACTAAGCAGCTGAAAACCTTGCCATTTTACCACTCATTTTGGAATCGCACTACAAAACCTTCTCTGGTATTTCCTTGCCTTTTAACTGACATGCTGTTACTGTATAAAACATTTGTTACATGGAATTAGACTGATTTCCTAATGTTAACATTTGAAAATGTGGCTGCTGTCTTGTATATTATTTCTGATTCTATAGGACAATACAGACAATTTTCTTTATAGTAACCCAACCATGAACCATTCTTGCAGGATCTTGCCACAGAACTCATAGAGATGTTCACTGCTAAGAAAATGGCAAAAGCTTTTTTCACAAACAGCGGATCAGAAGCCAATGACACTCAGGTTCTTTTACTTCTGTCTTCTGCTAATGCTACAATTTCAAAAGGTTGTCCTTTAGAGTGTTGCAAAACATGGAAGCAACCGATTTTATGTGACGAGTACTCATCAGTCATCGTCATTGCATCTATTGATACTTGAATAATTGAATTCATATGCAGGTGAAGCTGGTCTGGTATTACAACAATGCATTGGAGAGACCAAAAAAGAAGAAATTTATTGCGCGATCAAAATCGTAATATTGTCTAACTTCGATAATGATTTGTTTCAGTGTAAACTTTTTAACCATATTTGACCTATTTCTAATGTTTTCATTTGACAGATATCACGGATCAACTCTGATTGCAGCAAGTTTATCCGGGTACCAAATTATAATTCAACTCTGCAAATTATTCCAATACACTGCTCATGATTTATGGATTCATTTTGTAATTTCATTTTTTTGTTATAGGCTTCCGGCTTTGCATCATAAATTTGATCTGCCTGCCCCTTTCGTCCTGCATACTGACTGCCCCCATTATTGGCGATTTCATCAACCAGGTACCTTAGTGATCTATTTATATATGCAATTATGTGTTCGAGATTGACCGACTCTTTTATGTTAAATGTAGGGGAAAGCGAAGAAGAATTTGCGACTAGATTAGCTACAAATCTGGAGGACTTAATCCTGAAAGAGGGTCCAGACACAGTAATTCCTTACATTTTAGTAAAATATTTTCTCTTTGGTGAATTTTTTTAGATGTCTCATGTGGGTTATCTTGTTTTAGATTGCTGCATTTATTGCTGAGCCTGTTATGGGGGCCGGCGGTGTGATTCCTCCGCCTGCAACCTATTTTGATAAAGTGAGTATTATGTTTCAACAGTTCCTACTATATTTGCACTACAACTTCATGATATAGATTATCATAATTAGCTGTAATTCACATCCCTCTCTATAACAAAGAGTGATATTGATCTTCAACTGTCATCAATTCAGATTCAACCTATCCTCAAGAAATATGACATTCTCCTTATTGCGGATGAAGTTATCTGCGCATTTGGGAGACTTGGAACAATGTTTGGCTGTGACAAATATGGCATTAAACCGGATCTTGTCTCACTGGCAAAGGTTCAAAATCATGGCACACAATTTGCGTCCTTCACAATTCAAGAAATTTTGGTTTGATACTTATTGGTAGTATTTTTTCTGAATCTTTTGTAGGCGTTATCTTCGGCCTACCAACCCATAGGTGCTGTTTTAGTGAGCCCTGAAATTTCTGATGTGATACACTCTCAAAGTAGCAAACTTGGTATGGTTGCAAAATTATATAGCAATTAAGTTTCAAACCAATTGCAAATTTCTTTATATTTGGTCTTTTATGGGTCTAATATGTTATTTTCACAGGTGCTTTTTCTCATGGTTTCACTTACTCTGGGCATCCTGTTGCTTGTGCCGTTGCATTGGAAGCTATTAAGATTTACAAGTGAGTTCTTTCATCACTACAAGCTGTAACTGAACATGTATATAACACTTCATTTATTTTCTGCACAGGGAGCGTAATATTCTTGAGATAGTGAACAGTCTTGTTCCTAAATTCCAAAAAGGACTCAAGGCGTATGCTGACAGTCCCATCATTGGCGAAGTACATGCATTTTATCACAACCCTTTTAATTTTGGTACTTTGGAGGCAATATAGATTTCACTTCTAATTTTACATATCTTATTCTTCCAATTCTTCAGATTCGTGGAACTGGATTGATAATGGGTACTGAATTCACAGACAACAAGTCTCCAAATGAACCATTTCCTGCCGAGTGGGGCAAGTTTTTTATACCCTCAAAACTGCAATGTCCTACTTGTACATGCTGATACCGGATAGAAAGCCATGACATTATTTTCCCAGTGTGAAGTTGAGTTTATAATTAAATGACCTTGAACATGTAGGTGTTGGTGCTATCTTTGGAGCTGAGTGTCAGAAGCGTGGCATGCTTGTCCGCGTTGCAGGAGATAACATAATGCTCTGTCCTCCATTCATCATGACCCATGAAGAGCTCGAAATGGTAATTTTTATTTAGCATCCCATATCTTCCTGTATAAGAATTTATAATTATGGCAAAAGATTGCTGACTCACTCTCTTTAAATTCCTTGTAACGCTCAGTTGATAGACATCTATGGTAAAGCGCTGAAAGCCACCGAAGAGAAGGTAGAACAACTAAAACTCAAGTCTAACAAGTAATATGGGATGCAGCGCAATCCGGCTACAAAGTACAAACTTGATAATGGCGAAATATTGGGCATCTTTTTCTTGTAAATGGCACAAAACAACTTGGTTTCAATTAAGATTTTCAATAAACAGTCCTTGCTTTTCGATTGTTGACCATTTTGAGATTTCATACATTTTGTAATACTGAGGAAATTACTCATCAGAACGTGCACAAGACAAATGAGGAGATGGTTGATAGAACATTGCTTCTATATCCAACATCTGATGACAAAGCTTAATCGTCTAGTAAACATTATATTGTGTAATGTACCTTTGTCATTGGCAAGATGTTGTGTGTAATTAAATATTAAAGACAAGTAATTTACTTGTCATCTGATCTTAGAAGTAGCTCATTCAAGCATTCAAATGTCTTTACGTAACTCGTAACTTGTACATTTTTGTGTGCTTTTGTATTACTATATTTTATAAAGCTTTTATAGTATTTTAATTACTCGAATCCATGGTTAAGCATGATGGCTGATGAATAATACTCCCTCCGTTTCAATCACTTTATCACATTTTCTTTTTTGGCGTTCCAAAACAATTGTTACATTTCCATAAATGGAAACTTTCTTTCTTATTTTTACTCTCACAACTAATATTTATCATATATTTTATTCTTCCACATATTCACTTTCATACTTTATCTCCTCACAACAACTCAATACCTTAATTCCCGTGCCCAAATCCAAATGTGACAAATGGGTTGAGACGGAGGAAGTATGTCTTTAAATATCATCTTCTGGTTACAGGGTACCATTTCGATTGTTACTATACATTTTTGCGTCCTCGGAGGCAGAACGAATACTAGACACCTCCATATGGTACTTATTTCTATACTAAACATATTTTATGTACCTGGTCGAAGAAGAAGACTTTAGTTTCTTGAGTTCACTTGTCTTGTTTGTCCCTATAATTTTTCAACTGGGAAACCCATAACAGGTTTGGTCTGTGATGCTAATGAGCGCAGCTCGTTTACTTCATCATCGCTGAGATTCCAGCCAAGTGCGCCAGCAAATTCTATAGCTTGTTCCGAGTTCTTTGCTCCAGGAATGGGGATGACATTATCTTGAGATATTAACCAGTTCAGTACTACCTACATTATATTTATAACAATAAACTGAATCAGCAACCTATGTGGGTAGGCTTTGTAGTGTTTTTCAAGAATACATTTAGGATATTAGCGATACTTTCGAGATGTTAATCACCTGTGTGGGCGTCTTGTTGTAATTTTGCCCTATCTCCTTGATTCGGTTTATCAGAGGTTGGAGCTACAATGAGAATCAGGATAGATGAATGATTATTCTCTTGAAGTGGAAAACGAAATAGTTGTAATGTATTCAAATAGTGAACTTTGCGTATACCTGGGTCAGGAATTCTGGAGTGTAGATTCGACCACGAGGACCAGTCGGAGGGTTTTGTGGAGTGTACTTTCCAGTCAATGCACCTACAGTTAATTGGTTCTTAAAACTACAAGACCTTGTGGAAACTGCTAAATCAGAAAATGAAATAATAAAAGCAGGAAATAAGCAGGTGAACCTTGTGCTATTGGCGAATAGGCGATCAAAGTGATCCCAAGTTCATCACATGTAGCTTTGACGCCATTTTGCTCTGGAAGCCTGTATATCAGACTATAGTTCACTTGGTTTGAGGCCAGTGGTATGCCTCGCTTACTAAGTTGTTTATGTGCCTCGCGGAGCCTTTTCTCTGAAAACACATTTCTAGAACATGAGTAAACAGAATTCTTTTAGATTTAAGTCAGTGAATGCAAGTTATGAGGATTGAGTAACACAACCCACCACTGTAGTTTGACACTCCAACTGCCTTCACAAGGCCTTGCTCGACAGCATCTCCAAGACCATCTATATATCCTGAAAACTTATAAACACACATCAACGATGAGCACAAGCTGATCTAAGTCCTGACTAACTGAACAGAGAATTAGTGTCCTTTTGCATGCAACAACAACCTTCGTTTCCCCAAATTCCAGGCCTGAAATCGGACAGAAAAAATGATGAGCAAAATTTATAGGATAATGTGAATATGAGGTTTGAACTTAGGCAAGTAATTGAATGAGATCAAACAATACTTAACCAGTGGAGTTGATAGAGTTCCACTGAGGAAAGTTCAAGGCGGCTGAGAGAATCCTTGAGCGCAGAAATGACACTCTCACGGCCAAGCCTCCATGGCAGAGCTGCAAATTTAGTAGCTACTGCAACATCCACATCAGGATCCTTTTGCTTCCTTTCTTTGATGAATCTAAAATCAAAAAATCAGTAATGTTAAACTGAGATGTGTACAAAGACGTCCTAAAAATTCATTATTTTCCTCAACACCAATACTTTTGTAAAGTCACCTCCCCAACAAAGTTTCCGAGTTGATGGCACCAAACGAGAACTGCTCAAAGAGATGAAATGAAAAATTAAATTCTTCTACTTTGGTAGACTTGGATCGTAAATCACAGAATCGTCATCTGATCTCACCCTTGAACCATACACTTCTGCAGTATCGAAGAAAGTGATCCCATTGTCAATACTAGAATCAAATGCAGACTTGGCCGCCTTCATCTTCCTATCTGTTCACAAAAACCATAGCTTAATAAGGAAAAATAAGTTCTTATGCTACATTAGCCGCTTCAAAAAAACTAAAGAAGTTCTTTTAAGACGGTTTTTTTTCAAACCACGCATATTTTTATCCACCTACCCTCACCACTCACCAGTCAAGCAAGCGTAAGACTGGTTACCAATCTTATAATCTCTCGGTAGGAACATTACAACTATTTTTCGACATTAAAGTGTGTCAAGCCATATTGAGTTTCAGGTAGCTCACACTGTCCATATTCATACTCTTTGATTCAACAGTACCAAAAAACCTAGTATATCCTAATCACTGAAGAGAATTCCATTTAATTGCAAAAGAAATAAACATCCAAAAAGACTAACCATCCCATTCAAAGTTATTCCAGTAGCTGGTGTCACCCCAAGACCAAGCCCCAATTCCAAGCCTTGTGACCTTCAAATCAGACCCACCCAGTTTGACTTTCTCCACCACATTTGTCTTCAACCCAACATAATCCTCAGAAGCAACTGACCTGATTCTATGAAGCCTGTTGCTGTTGGGGCTCAAGGCAGATATCATGCAGCAGCAGCCACTGCTTGCAGCTAAGGCCATATGAGTCTTTCTCTCTCTGATATCAAACTGGGTATGTGCCTTGTTTTGAGGCTTTTAGATAGATGTGGCTTTTGAGTCAAAGCTAAAAGCAGAGGTGTGAGAAGTGCACACGTTGCTTTGCTTGGGCTAAGTTGTTTTTGTGGTTTGAGTTTAAGGAAGACGAGTTGGGACTTGAAAAATGACCTTCAATATTGCAATAGTTCCCCTTGAGTCTTGCATCATGTAGTTGATTATTATAATTCTACTTACACTCATTATGTACTAATGTTTTGGATTGTCAATGATGTCATTTAACCCTAAAAGACCACAAGTACATCATTGAAATACATGTTGGTATTTATTCTTACACGCCTGACAAATACTAGAATCATATTACAATGCCTGTTTTGATGAGATGGGTCATTAATCCACTTCTAATCATTCTTTCTGCCTCTAAATCTTCCTGTTGGAATCCTGCGAAGTAAATTAGCATCCAGCTTCCTGTAGTTCTTTTGAAGGTGGCCAGTTATCTTATAAATGAAATCGTCCACTTTATCATCATATTTCTCGTACAGGACTGGTAGAGTGTGGGCAGCAATAAAACCTGGGGGGAAATAAGATAGTGTTTATTTATACGCATTCTGAAGATCAATAGGAAATGTTAAAAACAGGTGCACTCTTGTTCACGGTAGAAGAAGATCTTCCGTGACACTCAGCTTGGAAGTTATTGTGGAGGCAATTCATAAATGCAAATGATGAAACGGGAACTCACCGATATATAAAACTGTGAGGAAACTACACCAGCTTCCGATGACGGCTGCAGCCAGTAAGCCTCCAATGACCTGAAATGATTTAGGATAGATTAAGCATTACGCTATTACGAAAAATGTATCATGTCGATAAATCAAAAGATGTAGTTGTATAGAGATGTTATTCAGTTCAGTTCACGTGGTCAATTAATGGAAAAATGCCACAAAGGTAACCAAAAGTGAAACCAATGGGAGATATCCTCAAATCAATTATTGAAACGTACACAAAGAAATTGTTTCAAGGACCCTCCACAAGCAACATCTTGGATAAACATTAAAGCTCGATTTGCTTCAGCACCGACTGTCCTCCCAATGTTCACAAACAACTCATCAGGTAAAACAAGACGCGGGACATGAGATGGTGACCTGCTTCAAATGTGGTGCTTTAAGCATAAATAAACAGACATGAAACCAATAGTAAACAGAATTCTGTTGCTCACCTGTTTAGTAATCCAGATGCATTGGACCAAAGAAACTGTGCAAGCATACCAAGGGCTAAAGCGAAGCAAGCAAAACTCAGGAAATGGTAGTTAAGCCATCCAAATAGAATCCAAACAGCAGTTGCACCACTTAACACACTGGCGGATATCTTCTTGTTCCTCCATAACAGCACATCAGCAGCTGAATTCACCAAATGGATAAATTCACGAATGCCTGAGAATTATGAATGGTAAACGATACTATTTAGTTACATCTCACTTACATTTTCCACCGCCTAGAATATGATGGACGGGATTCTGGCGGCCAAATAGACGATTGAACTGCGAAGACATTGAGTGTGAACTCTCCTCCTCAAAGAATGACAAAGGTCCCTTCTTGGATGAAACATTCTCAGCAAGCTCCACTAAACTGTTGATGATTTTCTCCGATTGCCTTCCCTGATGCATATTCTCTGCGTAGGCATTGATCACATTACACAACTTAAATAAGCCCCATAATTGTTCCGGGCCACTTTCGGCAGCTTAGCCTAATTGCGCAATCAAAAAATCAAAACTTGCAGAATCCAACTAATCTTCTTGAGAAATTTAGTGTTGGAAATTGATGCAGCACATAAAAGAGACAGAAAAGGCAAAAAGAGAGAATCTTTCTATCCTTTTCTCAAAGTGAGAAAGTGAGCTCAGTCAACATCCCTACGTATACAGATCCTTGCATCCTAATCTTAAAGGCTTGTACAGATGCAAAATGCAAGTATGCAACTAATTCATCTCTATCAATCAGAAAAACAACAAATAGATAAGCCTAAAGGAATAAGGCAATAGCAATTGAAACCTACAATTCAGATGAAAATGAAAAAAAGAAACCGAAGTCAACCAAACCAAACTACAGCAATGAACTTCAAATACTGAGGATGTAGGAGTTGGATTTAGTATTACCTGCAGAAAGGAGAATCTGGGTTTGTACTGGTGAGGAATTGAAGCAAGCTACAAGAGCTGGAGCACAGATATTGAGTTGGGGGGTAGTTGATGTTGGAGTAAAGGAAGAGACTTGGAGTGAGGGATTGATTGGATTTAGCTGAGGAGAGTGGGGCACTTGTGAGCTCAAATTGAACAAAAACAAGTAAATAAGAATCAATTTTATTTTATTGGTTTCAGGCTAACAAAACTCATGTTGCAATTTGTAGAACAAACTCAACAAAGTTTGTTTATTTATTACTCCCTCCGTCCCCTTAAGTTTGTCCAAAAATATATATTTTACAGTATTTAAAATAGTAATGAGTGTAAAATGTGTGGTTGAGAATGAAAGATTTAAAAGAATTTGAAAGGAAAAATAAAACATGTGGTTGTGAATGAATGAAAGTGAACAAATATTAGGAGACACCCAAAAAAGAAAGTGGACAAACATTATGAGACAGTGAGATTATAAAACTAATGTAATTATGGAAAATGAATAGTTAAATATGAAGATTATATCTGACAGAGGAGTGACTCATCATCAATTTAAGTGGTAAGATGTGTACAATTATTGCTCAAGTAGGGTAAAGTTCAACACTTGTTCCACTTCACTTCCTACAGCAGCTTCATTATTTGGTCTACCAAAACTATGTAAAGCTTCATCAGTTTAAAAGTCTACATTGCAACCAATACAGATCTAAAAATTATGTTTAACTTTCCTCTCTCATCTCTCTAAAACCTCTCTTCTCTCTCTACATCCTCTCTCTTTCGTTACCCTCCTCTGTTTCACTTGAATAACAGAGGTTTGGGGTTAGCGGCGGTTGAGTTGCTGTTTATGAGAGGTGGTTGAGTGGGTTGAGTGTGTGAGAGGCTGTTCTTTGTGGTGGCAGGATGTTGGCGTCGCGGCGGTTCACCCCTTCGATCTTTCACCGCCGCTTCCCTTGTCCTTGTCTTATCTTCTTCAGCACGGCGGAGGTTTTTGCTGCTGCTGTTGTTTGTTTTCTCAACCGTCGCGGACGGTTGTGTTGCTTCTGCTCGCCGTCTCTCTCTGTGTTGGGCTGCTGGTGGTGGTGCCTTTTGAGTCCGTTGGTTTGGCTGCTGTCTCCACCATTTCCCTCCTTTTGTTCTGAGCGATGTGCGTCTGTTTCGCTTGTTGTCTACTTTAGCCACTGCTGCCTGGTGTTGTTGGGTTGCAGGTGGTTGCTTCTTGGGCTGCTGGTGTTGTTGTGCCGGCTGCTGCTTGTTTTGTTTTGTTCCTGTTGGCTGATTTGCTGGTGTTGTTGTGCCGGCTGTTGGCTGTCTCACTTGGCTGTCTCCCTGTTTGGTTGCTGCTCGGGGTTGCAGTCTCTGTTGTGGTTTGGGCGAGGACGTTTGGTTTGTCGGTGAGCTTCTGGTTTGGCTGCGTTGTGTTGGCGAGCTTCTGGTTTGGCTGCGTTGTTGACTTGCTGTGCGTTGCATCTCTGCCCCTGCCTCCTTCTTTGTTGCAGCTGCTTCTTGGTGGCGGTTCAGCCGCAGGGTGGCGGCTGCTTCTCCGGTCGGTTCCTGCTGTGAGCTGTTGACACGTTGCATGCCTTGTGTCATCAACGATTGCTTCCCTGTCCAGCACGTGTCTCTTGGATATTTGGAATTTTGGATCACTTCAACTCTCGGCGTTTCACTTTGAATTTGGGCCCTTGTCTCTTGGGCCTCTTATGGGCCATCTAAGCCTTGCAGTTGAACGCGCCAGCTCACATAAAATTAGACCATCTTTCATCTTCGTCCGAGAATATCTATTTAAATGTCCACGGTTATCATCTTTTTACTATCACAGCGTTATTGGCAGCTGATAATTATGGTCGGACTTTTAATTTTCTGTACTTTTTTATACACAATTCTTGTACTGATCGAGGCGAAGTACTCGGTCTAGTTCTTAGTTTATCTTTTCATTAATTTTTAGACTAGACTGAGTCAGACTAACTCTGTTAGCCTTCTAAGTCCTCGTATTGTACTTTGGCCTTTGGCCTTGAATCAAAAAAAAAAAAAAATACAGATCTAAAAATTAGTGTCTAACAGTTTTTGGTTTTGCAATGGAAATGATGGGATTTGTGCATGAAACTCTATATACTAAAACGACTCTGCTGGGGATCGAACCCAGAATCTCTGGTTTCGTAGACCAGCGCCTTATCCATTGGGCCACAGAGTCCCTTCTCTACGATTGATGAGTAAGAGAGAATATTATTTACCAGCAATTCAACCTGTTGATAATAGGAATTACTATATATGTTTCCATCTGCTGAAGCTCAACATTATTAAAGTACAGTAGTTCTGTGTTAAACTTTTCTGAAAGGACACTAAACTGTTACTTGTAAACTCAGTCTTACATTATGAGTAGTCTCTTAGCTTATGAGGACATAACCAGTGCCATTTGGCAGTAGATCTGCAGCAGTTGGCGATAAGTTGTTTCGAGGAACTGGTTTTCTAACTTGCGCATGGGACTCCGCCTCATGTTCAAATATTCTGACCAGCTCCTGGAGCTCTAGTTTTCGGACCTCAACCTCTTTTTCCATAATTGGTTTCTTCAGGCCAAGGTATATCAAACCAACCCCAATCAGTAACAGTCCTAGCAACACTAGAATTGCCGTAAACAACGCAAATGCATATGGAGTATTCTCAGATCCCGGGATTCCATCCACATTTATGCCAAAAAGGCCAGTGATTATAGATAGAATAAGACCGCAACCTCCAAAAACTCCCAAATTGTGTGTAACTCGAAGGCTTTTATCCTGCAATTCATTGATCAAATGAAAATTTAAATTATTCAGTTGAGTTGACAGTCAATAGTATTGCCTCAATACACAACTAATTAATCATTCGAATATTTTCAATAATACAGAATAATCTTTTAATTGGTTGAAAGTTCAGAACGAAAACCTGCAGCCATGCACGAACGGTGCTCTGCATAACATCCTGAATGGTAAATAAGCGACCACGAACTGCTTCTTGTTCATCGATCATTTGGCGTGTACTCTTTGTGATCATATTTAGTATACTCCGAGCAGCATTTCCTTTCATATGTTGAAACAGTTCAAATAGGATCTCCTCTCTTGCATGCAGACACCATTTTACTCTTATAACCTGGAAAACTTACTGTGAGACATTTGTGCTCAGAGTAGAGAGTACAAAATGATGGTAACAAAACGAGTGTCAAAACAGTATAACGCAATGCTGTGAAGCAATATATATGTGAAAATTTATCACCGAAATAACGCACCTGGGTTGATAGTCTTCTGATTTCCTGGTTCATAATTACAGGGAATAGGTGCATGTCTTCTTGAGTTCTCCTATTTAATGAGCAACAAAATGTGTCGGATTGAATAATATATGAAGTACATATGTTATTATTTTATTTTTTGCTAAAAGCCAACATAAAGCAGCCAAATTTAGAACCTATTCATAAACATTAGCTCCAGTTCGTCCGCTGCCCCAAATACGAACTTCCTAAACAACCTGAAAATTATATTATTAGTTTATTCTTGTCTAAAACTGGCATAAGCCAACAATCAAAGGAAAGATGTTGTAGACTGTTACCACAAAAAGAAAATAACTTCAACAGATAGAAATTAGATTTCACACAATTAGCATATGTTTTAAGAGAAGAATTCCCCTTTTGCTTAATGAAAATATATGTTTCTGACTAAGAAATTGCTACCTAGAGTGGAATTTCACACTATTAGCAGCTGCTTTAAGTGAATATTTCTAACCTATCATCCCATCTAGCAAGCCGGCAAGCTAGTAGAGCGATAATTTCATGAGCAGTTCTTGGAAGATTAGTACCTCCGCCAAATAAAAGTTCCTAACAGGAAATAGAGCACTGTTACAATCTCTCGGATGTGTCATTAAACACTAGTAAATGTACACTAACCTGGACTTCTGCAATACCTAACACATTAATGTTCGATGAAGAACCTTTAACATGCAAAGCTGTAATCAGAAAATTTTGTGCCTGCCAAGACCTCAGAACAATAGGAATATCATCTTCATCAATATATGGATCGCCAGCTGACTGCCCAAGTAGCTCAAACAATAATCCACCGGCAACCCTAACAGGTACCTTCATAGCAGTCAATAGTCAGAACAGATGGAAAACATACAAGTACTGTGTTTTTGTTAAACTCAATCCTAATAGATCAATTACCCATCAGAATCCCAACAGGGGTGTTTTACCAGAAAAGTGCTAGCACTAGAGCGAATGAACACAATGAACATGAAACTACAGCAAGAGGCACAATAAAGATTGAATACGATGCAAACCAAATCAACCAACAGTCAAATGGTGTCACATACCTCATATAACAAATACTTCATGCGTTCACTTATCAGTTTGCTTTCATCACGCAAAGCAACACTAATAGCTGGATGCAACCATTGAGCATTGGCCAACCATGCATTAACGTAAGGATGCCCAGCTTCAACATGGCACCACCATGTTGGGCCTACTGGCTTTTGCCAGTATGGAGTAGCAACATCTGCAACAGCGACATCCTCTTCATCCTCTGTCAAATCAATATGCCTCGACTCCCAATCTTCTTCTACACGAACTGTCTGAACCAATTCGGATATCCTACTCCATCCTATCGGCTTCCAGTAACCTCCATGAACTTTCCTCTTAGCATTACCGCCACCGGCATCACTACCAACACGATCTTTGTCATAATTTTCAATCATATCCATGCCAAACCCTCTTAGCTCGTTACCATAAGCTCTAGACCCCGGAACATCATTTTTATTCAATTTATCTCTAACAAACGGAATATTCGACTCATTATTCACCTTTTTGTCCCTTGAACAAACTCAAAAGCACAAATAAGCCCACTTGTCCAAATACCATCCCCAGGAACGTCTTTATGGTTCTCTTCCCTCATGTTCATATTCAAGTAAGAAGCATGGTCATAGAATATACTGCAAAAATTCAAAAAAAAGCATTGTTAAAATTCTCTCAGTAACCAATTTCTCTTCTAACTCAATCACATTCCATTAGTGCAACCTCAGTTCATCAATCCGCAAACTCAAACAAATAAAAAAATCTCACTGCAGCATTATACTAATTAAAAATAACATCTTGTAACAACTTACAATCTCAAGAATACAACCAAGTCTCAAATTTAAATAAAATAAATCCAAAAATATACAGTCACAAAATCACAAACATTTTGATATTCACACAGCGCCACAGCAAACACGATACCTAACGGATTAACAACGCCAACAGATCTTGCTCGATGGCCACCGCGTGATCCGTTTATCAAGCCGTTAAACTGAGCTCACAGCCGACGCAAACGAGAGGCTGCGACACACACTGCAATTTCTGAACGCCACGCAGACGCAGCTATGAAGATACGCATAAACGGCGCCGTATCGTATGTCAATGACCGGACCGAACTCGGCCCAATCTAAGTAATGGACTGCGAGGCACAAAACGATAACTAATCAAAGTGCGCCGCGTGTAAATGTTTGAGTAAAGAAACAATCGACGTCACCGTAAACGAAAGCGAGCGTTTAACAAAATCAAATCCCCAATCATCTATCATTCTCTCAAATCCTCAGATCTCGCGCCGTACCGATCTCCAATTCCAATTTCAGGTAATTCATCTCCTCCTTCAGCTGCTATATGTTCTTGCTGCGATCGCTACGGTATTCCAATTTTGATGAGTAATCTCAAGATTTGTGTTTTCAGATTTTGATTGAGAGTCTGGTTGGATGCTGTTAAAATTGTCCCATTTCCTAAAATGGCGTAAAGTTGTGATATTTTTGGGATTCCTGACCTAACTAGCTAGCTTCGCACCTGGTAGGTATAGCCAGAGATTTGATTTTGGCACATGCTATGAATTGTATTTGAATTCTGTCTCACATGTGTTTCATATTTTTCTGGTAGGGCAGGTTTTCTCTTGAATATCTAAGTTAGCTGATGCTATTTCTAGGTGCCATTGTCAAAAAAGATAATTAAAGAGGTGATTTTTGTGTTCCTTATATGAGAAATATTGTTTGAAACACAAAGGAGTGTGGTCAGCTCAGTGGCAATGAGATAAAATAGTGTGGGAGATGGTGCTGAGTGATTCGGAACAAGATAAAGTTGAGTCAGTAGAAAATATTAGAAGTATCACTTCTGGTCGAGGTCATTATCCAAGTCTCCCTAGAGAACCCTCTTTCTCATCTTGGTATGATGAAGAAGGAAAAGTCTGTTTAAAAAACCATACAGGTGGAGTTGAAGCAGATGATAGTGCACGTGACTCAGATTTTGAGTTGCCTTTGGTTAAACAATTTGATGTTGAGACCAGTGGTTTAGATTTAGAATCTAGGCACTATAGAAATCAGCCAGTGTTACCGATGACGAATGAGAGTGATGTGGGCGGAGTTTCTCACGTAGTTGTTAGACATGGGAAGGATAAGTTCAAGCCATTTGATATTGAGAATGACTCAAAAACAGAGACACGAATCTCGGATATTGGTTCAGAAGAATCTCATTTTATAATACACCAAATGTCAACCGTTTCTAAGTCAGATAACTCCTTCAGCATCGGAGATATTATTAAGACGTTGGTGCTCGTGCTACTTTGGTATACGTTCAGCACATTTTTGACAATGTACGTATGCTTTTGATATACTAATATACAATTTCCGATGACAGTTTCTTGTTTCTACTAAATTCAGTTCTTCCTATATTATTGTTTATAGGTATAACAAAACCTTATTAGGAGATCATATGGGGAAGTTTCCAGCTCCGTTGCTGATGAACTTTGTCCATTTCTCAATGCAAGCTATTATCTCTTTGACCATTACTAAGTGCTGGCCTCAAAAATTCCAGCCAAGTGTTTCAATGTCATCAAAGGACTTTTTCTTGCGAGGTATCTTCATAGTTTATGCGTTCTAAATCTCATATTAACCAGTTAATTGGAATTTCTCTTTATAGTTTGCATGCAAACTATGCTAATTAACACTCACAGATGAATTACTTCGGTGGTATTAAAATTCAGTTTTTTGGGATCCAGTCTTAATGTGAAAGCAACTCTCAAAGGATATCAAATAAACCAAACTGCTGTTCAGATTTCCGACAAAATTTATTTACATTGGTTTCATTTTGATGAAGTATTTTATACGACTGAAAAGTTATGTGACCGTTGTCTTTTCCGCTTCGCAGTTGTACCAACTGCTCTTGGAACAGCATTCGATGTGAACTTGAGCAATGCATCTCTTGTGTTCATCTCTGTTACTTTTGCCACTATGGTTCGTCAGCCTGCTCTCTTCGATTATGATATGTTTGTTCATTTGGCATATATATAGTTTGACTGATATTCTACTATCCTTCTTCTGCAGTGCAAATCCGCAGCCCCAATATTCCTCCTTTTGTTCGCTTTTGCATTCAGGTGTGTTTCATGCCACATTTCCTCGAGCATCGCAAGTTAATGACTTGATGTTGTCAATGTACTCTTATTTGCAGGTTGGAGTCTCCAAGCGTTAAACTTCTTGGTATTATTTTGGTCATATCAGTTGGTATACTTTTAACAGGTATCTCTTTCCCGAATACTTCTACGCTAGCAGCATTCAAATGATTTCATTTTATAGACTTTCTAATTTAATTCTGATCTGCTTAACCTGTCTATGCTTTACCTGTGGCAGTTGCAAAGGAGACAGAGTTTGAATTTTGGGGCTTTGTGTTTGTTATGTTGGCTGCGGTGATGTCAGGGTTCAGATGGACCATGACTCAAATACTTCTCCAGGTATTTTTGGTTCTTATAGTGTTTACCAAGTTCTGATGTTGAACTCTTGGATTTTTGTGAAACTTAACTTACGAAATCTTATCATCTTTGTTATTTTGGGACATGGTTCTCCTTCCCATGTGATGCCGATGTTAATGTAACATAAAGAAAGAATCCTATGGTAATTATTTATTCTCTTCTTGTGTGGATCATACACATCAGGGAAATGTTATATTGTGTAAATGTGCAGCGTCTTGGTAACTTACTTTCATGGATGCCTTCTTTTATTAGGTCTGGAGAACCCACTCACATTAATGAGTTATGTGGCACCAGTTATGGCCATCGCAACAGCTGTACTGTCATTGATATTTGATCCCTGGCAAGACTTTAGCATGAACCATTACTTTGATAGTCGGTGGCACATTGCTCGTAGCTTCTTTTTGATGTCGTTTGGAGGAACATTGGCTTTCCTTATGGTACATATCGGCACTGACATTCTTCGTCATTCCTATGCACTTTTTTCGTTTTGTATTAATCATATATAACAGTAAGAATAATTGTCAGTAATCCTAATCGGGTAAGGTTTTTGCAGGTGTTGACGGAGTACATCCTTGTTTCTGTTACAAGTGCAGTTACTGTAACAATAGCAGGAGTAGTAAAGAGGCGGTCACTATCTTGGTAACAATGGATGTTTCTTTGTATACTTCTCCTTACTTCCAGAAATGTCTCGTTATGCCATTTAAAATAATTTTCTGCTTGGATGAAATTGTTTTGCATTGATATTTTGATAATATTGTACTCTGCCATTTCAATACAGGCTGCGGTATTTTACTTTCATGAAGAATTTACGTGGTTAAAAGGAGCTGGTCTAGTCACGATCATGGTTGGTGTGAGTTTATTCAATTGGTACAAGTAAGTAGAAATAACTCCGGTCCTTTCATGTGCATGTCACTGTCTAATGCATCTGACCTTGGTAAACTTTCTTTTCAGGTATGATAAGCTTCATAATAGAAAGAACAGTGAATCAAGCCTTGATGGGCCGATCTCGAATCCTAATGCGAAGTATGTCATTCTTGAGGAGATGGACCACGAAGATAGCACATGACAAATGGTTAAATTTGAATTTCTGGCAAGGTAAATGTTTAACAGTGTTAGTGGCTAGTTATGAAAATGTGAATAGAGTTTGACATTTAAGTTGTGATGTACATTCTGAATAAAAGACTAGTTACATTTATGCAGAACCTAGATCTTGCAGATATAGGATGCTCCTTAAAATCGGCACGCAACAAGCTTTACCTTGCCGCTCTATCTATTTGGTGGTGGATTTTTGTTGGAAGCCGAATTGTACTACCTATTCAGGACAAGCCAAGGCAGAATGGTTCTTCAGTGAGTTAATGGTTTGAACATGTAATCACTGATTTGCAGTATAAAAGCCTCATTGGCCAAGTATTTGTTTTACACGGTCATGTTATATGATGTTTATGGTAAAAAATATTACATCCACAGACTTTATTCTTCATAAAAGTTACTATAAATTTCATTTCTACCATCTCGAAATTTAACAGCCTTCCAAAATTGAAGTTCCATATCGATTTTACTTTCTTGACATTTTTTAATGATGTAATATTACACATTACTTTCCATAAATATTATTCAAGCATCATACCATACATATTTGGAAGTGAAAATCAAAAGAAGATTAAACAAAATCTGCTAAAATATTCATAGCTTGAGATCTATATATAACCCTGTGATAGATAGGTCATTTTATTCTTGAAAGTTGAGCTTTGCAATGGCTTTCATAGCAGACAACTGCCCCAAGGTAAACCTACCAATCTACCATTGTTATGTTATAATGCTTTTGTCAACTATGGGCACTCATTTTAGTGTGATACTGCAGAGTGCGGTTTTGAGAACTAGATCTCACTGTGAAGAATGTCAATACGGTGTCATGAGCATGCTTCGGAAAGTCCAAGGTTTGTTCTTGTCATTTCTGATTTTTTTAATGCTGTATTCTGATGTAACTGAGAATAATATGCATGGTTTGTGTTATCAGGTGTGTATTCGATTGCCATAGATGCAGACAGGAATACTATAACAATCACAGGAAGCTCCGCTCCTAAAGAGCTTCTCAATACGCTGCTCAAAGTATACCAAGGATGCTGATTTCTGTATAAAACCACCAGCTCATGTCCCACCATCTGGCTGCCCAGGCAACAAGGGATCCAACAACTTGGGTCTCCCAACATGTCCAAACCCACAGGGAGGTTGCTACGGCCCTGCTGCGCCTCCACGATGCTGCGCATGTACTGGTCAAGGCAGAGTTGGCCATTGTTACTACTCAAATTATCATGGACATGGCAGATGTTAGGTGAATTATTGATATTCAGTCTATTTATAGATTTTACTCCTATGGGGAGGAACCCACATTTTTAGTACAAGGGTCAACCCCTCTAGATTCTGTTAAACATTTTTTGAATACTTGTTTTATATATTCTAAGGTTTACCAAACATAAATTTCATAATAAGATGAAGTGCACTGAAAAAATGACCAGTGTATAATATTCAACACTGAAATAGAGACTTTGGAATTTCAACACAGTTATGAAATCAACTCTACTAAGAGTAGGGTTTTATCAAAAAAACTCTAGTAGTAGGGGGATGCCAAACAATGTACTCGCTCTAATTTCAAGGTATGAGATCACCTATTTATATTCATAAGCTTGCAGATGCAGCCGACTGAGAACTAGGACAAACCAACTTAGAAACAAATCCAAAGATATATCGGGCAGCCAGAGTACAACATGTAACTTCTAGCAACTATGATTCTGCAAATAAGAAAGCTATATGTTGAGAGCAGAAGTGAACCTAGCAGAAGGGGGGCTCTGGCATTCTTCTTCCTCCGATGATGATTCATAGGTTGCATCTGCAAGAGAATCCAGCATGCTTATGACTTCAGACGTGTCGTCCAAATAGTATTTAGCTTTGCTAGGCTTCTGGCCAACTGTGCATGCAAAAACACAAGTACTAGTAGACAGAACCCCTTGCGCCGTAGCGTTATTAATAGACTCAAACATGTCCTCGTCGGATCTATCATCACCGATGCACAGAACAAAATCAGCTCTTGTATTTTTCAGATCCATTGATTTGAAAATCTTTTCAGCAACCAGGCCTTTACTGACACCCTGTACGTTGAGATATAACATTGTTTGGAACCACTCTATTTGAAATAGACTGACATATGTACATATGTGGGATAACCATGTTTAAGAAGTTGCTGACAAATACATACCTGAGGCTTAACTTCAACAATGAAATGGCCACTCTTAACTGAGACAGGCTCATTTGCCAAAACACTTTCCAGATGATCTAACATTTCCTTCGCCTGTGAATATCCAAAACCAGGATCGGCATCCCGGTATTGCCAGACAAGAGCACTTTCCTTCGTCTCAATGCAAGAGCCATCAGTCGATTCTGTATATAATTTCATTACAGGCTCAGCAATGTGCTTCCACCCATAATCTGCAGTCTGGCCACAAGTCTCCCAATCCACTTGTGTGGCCACCTAAAAGACATCAGATATATGTGAGGTAAGAGCAAGATGCACAAAAAGATATTGAAGTGCAACTGTCGGCTCACTATCCAGCCAAAATAGGAAGAAAAAAAGAGTAAGATGGTACCTTAAAAAGTAGCCGTGTTCCGCAGCAATCCCAAGCTTCTGACATGGAGAAAACCAGTTGCTGAGGCTATCTCGGCCGCCCACTGACAATGAAAACTGTATTTTTGCTATCCTTACAGAGTGTATTAAGAATTGAGATGACCTCATGACTAGGAGTTTTGTCAATAGTGAGCTGAGGCATCACAGTGCCGTCGTAATCTAACAGGATTGCCCTGCTTTTAGATCTGGTGTATGCTGCCACAATTGCATCTATAGATAATTTCCTGAAATTTGGATCTAGGGCAACTACCCTGAAACCAAAACCTAATCCGATCCCCCAACATCTTCTCCTAAAATGCTCTGCACAAGTCCTTTCCATATCCTGTAAGAAGCTCTTCGACCAATAAGCCACATCATGAGAGCTGATGAATCGGTAATGCTTTCATGGCGCAAATGTTTTTCATCATCCGGCAATGAAATAGCCTCATGCATCGCTTCCCCTGTAGCTTCAGCGTTCCATGGATTAACGCGAATAGCTCCACTCAGAGAAGGAGAGCATCCAATAAACTCCGAGACCACTATCATACTCCTCGAGGAATGCTGTCTGCAAGCAGTGTATTCATATGGAGTCAAATTCATACCATCCCTAACAGCCAGTAACAATAAGACACTCGGCGTTTGTATAGTAAGCGATCTTTTCGGCAGTCGAAATTGATCTATCGATCAGAATAATGGGATCATAACCAGGCGCACCAAATTCTCTATTTATTCTATCACGGTTTCTGTGATTTCAGACATTAATTCGTCCATCTCAACACTCCTCCTCTCGCTGGATTTATTATCTGGACCAATACAGCCCTCCGATTCCAGGATGGATGTTGCCTGAGCATTTGCTCCATCGCCAGAAGTTTCAAATTAATACCTTTAAAAATATCCATATCATCAACACCAAGTAAAATTATCTTCCCGTCAAACAGGTTCTGAAGCTCTTCACTTTACGCTCTACCTCCTCCTGCTGTAATACAGACTGAATCTGACCCATATGAACACCAACAGGCATAATTTTGATGCTTATCGTCCTTCCATAGTATTCTAATCCTATGTAACCCCTTTTGGACTGGTAGTTCAACCCAACATTCGACTACAACAAGAGAGAAAATGTCTGGCGTAGTCAAAGGTGTGGAAACCAATTATGTCAGTATTGAGAAGTGCCTTGAGAATTTCTTCCCTAACAGGAAGTGTTCGATAAATCTCAGAAGAAGGAAAGGGGCTGTGAAGAAAGAACCCCATTCGTAAGCGTTAAAACGCCTTCTCAAGAAAGTAGGTAGAACCATCAAATGGTAATCATGAATCCACACATAATCATCTTCAGGATTCAGAACTTCAATTACCCTTTGCGAAAATATTTTGTTAGCTGATACATAAGCTTCCCACATCGAACGATCAAATCGACCCCATACTCGTTCGAGAAAGGCAACATATAATGGAAGAGCGGCCAGAGCTGCTTCTTGCAAAACTCATCATAAAATTTCCCTGAAATATCCGAAGGTAGAAATGCTGCTACACACTTAAATTTGTCCAGCAGAATCTGCGAAACTTCATCTTGTTCATCAGGATCCACCTCAACTCTCAAAGAACCAACATACAAAACCTCCATATCATCCGGAAATCCATCTTTCAGCTGAAGAAGCAACGACTCGTCATTCCAACTAAAGCTCCACCCTCTATCATCATCTCTCCTCTTCGCCTTGACAGGCAACTGATTAGCCACAATAATAATCCGATCTTGGGTTATAGACGAAGGATTATCAGATGACACGCTGTATGCATTTTCATCATCCAACTCTGCAATATTACCGGGCACCGTCATTGCTCTGGGAAGCCTCTTCCTTTCCCTCTCCCTCCCCATCACTGGGAAATTCCCAGATGCCAAATCTAAGAGATTTGTATACGATCTTGAAATCATCTTTCCTCTCTACAACTAGCGATTTCCAATAACACTTCCTCACCAAATTGTTCAAAATGCAATCCTAGACATCACAACAAAATTATAGCATAGATCACATTCGCAACCAAACGTCAACAAAAAGCTCTAAAAACTACGCGATCCGATTACGGATGAAAAGGCCAAGACATTGCGAAATCAATTAAACAAACAACTATCAATCAACCAATCAATCAATCAATCAATCAAATGACGCATTATCGAAACGAAACACTCACGAATGAATCAAAGGGCGGAGTCCGGGGGCGAATTCGATGAATGATTTGTTGTGAGTTTTGTACTGGAGAAGTGAATTAGGGCTTGAGCGATTGTCTTGTGCATCTCTGGAATTAAGAGGTGTAAATAATTAATTATTTTAAAGGATTTGAGTAAATGATTTTGAATATAAATTTATCTTTTCTTCCATTTTCGATAGAATGCAAATTATAAAATAATGACTCTGGGAATTTAGCTCAAATTAATACTATAATTTGATTGCTTACACTTACAATATTGACATGTCACCAACAAGTTAAGCACATTATTTAAGCTTTATCCTTATGATAATGAAACGTGCCTTAAATCACCGAATGGGTACACAATCTTGATACATATACGAACAAGGAGAGTGATGATTAGGTGTGCGGAAAATTCAGATTGACAAATGGCAAATAATATAAAACATGTAATGGGAGGTTCGAGTGTGACAAAAATTGAAAACAAGACCTGACAATATACTTCGTTATATCTCAACAACACTGGACTTACGAACTGCCATGTGATCTGAAAGATGATATTGATTGAGCTGATAGAGATGCTGTAGGACTGCCAACTTCATGATCACCATTTATGGCTTTCGGTTTCCCACTAAGTCTATCTATTGCTTCTTGACTGATTTCTAAAAACCAGTCATCTTCAGGGAGCACACTGCATTCAGAGGGACATTCAGATGAGCGGAACTTTTTAATATGTTTAGCTTCATCATAGTATTGAACTATTCTTACCTGTTCGGGTCAATCCCAGTAGCAGAAAATGCTTCCATGGCTTTGGATATTATGTCATTCACCACTCGATTAAGGTTACGTGACAGATAACGACCTTGGGAAGCAAAGCATAGGACAAATTTCATGTCTAAATAAAACTGCAAAAAAGACGTTCACAGTCATACCTATTAGACGTGTCCATAAACAAGATAGGGAAGATTCAAAGTGCCAAATTATTTAACTGACAACATTAATCCTGAATTTGTACCTGCTGCAAACCAATAGGGCCTAGAGGCCTTGGTCCTTCAAAAATGTCATCCCAAAAGCTTTGATCTTCCGACAGCCACAATATAACTGTTTCTGTTAATCTCATTAAAAGAAGGGTTGCAAATCGTTCTCTTCCAACAAACATATCTGCTGCCATATTAGCCAATCTGAATAGTTTCAGAAAGAGTTCCTGCAGAATAATTTAGAATAGTAAGCTTGAGTTGCCGGAAGTAGAAACACTAGTACAAAAATTGAGGAGAAACAATAGTGGATGTCCAAGCCAGGCTTCAAGGGGATCAATTTTCGGAGATAACAGACATTTTACTCAAGCATAAATCATACAGTACTCAAACGGTTAAAGAAGAATCAAAATATCTCATCCTGAATAAAAATAGCTCTATCTGTGATTACACAAGTCAAAATGTAAATATTAGCACTATAATTAAAATTGCTGCATATTTTTGCATATTTTTGCATATTTATAGGATACTAAAGATGGTTTCTCATCCTTTATGTTCAGTTTATTAATAACAATAGATCAACTACTAAAAGAAAACAATGGTTTTATGTACCTGGAATATTGGAGACGGAAACCAATCAATTTCATCCATATGTCCATTCAAATTTATATACATATCTGCAGTAAGATTACTATCGCCTTCTTCAGAGAATATTAGATCCAGGGCATGCTGTCGACAGAAACTATCCTTTAGCCTGTCAACTGAGCTGGCAAGTCGCCTTTTCCATTCTCTTTGCTCAGGGTGACGATTCTGTCTCTCTCCAGGTCTCCTGCGAGGATCATCCTTCTGATTAGCCTGGCTAACTGGGGAAAGTTTCATAGCAGCTCGAGGTAGTAGTTCATCCGCTAACAAAGATGCATTTGCCAATAGCGCCAACTGCTGTTCTTCAGTCTCAGCCATTCGAATGATTTTATTTGCAGATCCTTCAAAATTGCCTTCTTCTTCCATAGAAGCTGGTAATGCTTTTATAAGCATGTTCATATACGAATTAAAAACCTGGAACAAGCCATCCAGGGTCTGCCCTCCCAACTGCATGCTAAGAAGAGGTCCAACATCCTCAAAGAAGTCCTGACAAAACAACGATCAAGCCCATCAGTGACGTGAAACATGAATCAGTTATAACCGACCGCACCTCATTCAATATGTTTTCTCATTATTTATATAATTTTCACATTATTATTCAAATTAAGTTACAGACTGAAACATGCGTCTCATGGTTATCTTAACTGAGTACCAATGAAGTATGAATCACCTGGACCATTGCATTGAACCTGTGCGCGCTACTAGATAGTTTATGTTGATATGCCAATCCGAGAGATGCAGCTGACACCCTGCCTGATTGACGTGTATTGTTCGGAGGCATGAGTACCCAATCATCAGCAGCAGCTAAGGCCGCTGTGCTCTCTTCTATTCGTTTCAGGTTGGCTTCTAGAGCTTGTTCCACACTGGGTCTGAAAAGTCTCATGAGAACAGGACATAGAGCCAAACCACGAGCCTCCAACAAGGAGCAATGTCCTAAAGCTATTTGAACACATTCTGCAGCAGCCCTCAATCCCCCAGCTGCTGCAGATGAGGCTAATGCATGCCTCTTCACTATCAAGGCAAAAGATTCTGTTTGCTTTGTTGCCCACATTACAAGCTCGGATCTGTAGGCTGGTTCCTGACCAAAAATAACCATGGAGTCGCTAGCTGCCTGTGCAATGGCAGAAAATACCAACTGGGAAAGCGCAGCAGTGTATGCTCCGCCATATGATGTGCTCGATGGACGGAGACTTTGCATGTTATACTGGTACCTTTGATAGTGTGCGTTGAGTAGCAAGCTATGAGCACGGGATCCATCGCCGAGCTGTTTTAGAGCTGAAATAGCAGCACGAAGTTCTTTTCCTCGGGTAGATGGTTGACAGGCTGCTTCAGCAAGCTGATCAGCTAACCTCTGTCTGCGTTCTGTAATAATATTTTGTATTGATGCCAGCACATCGGTGTTCAGCGATTTGTTTTCTTTTGCCTTTGCAGCAATACGCTCTCCTTCATCAAGAGCTGAAAGAGCTTCATCCACCCTTCTTTCAGCTAACAAAACATCGAGTAAATCTGGATACTCGACAAACCATTTGTCTAACTCAGATGGTTCTCGGTCTCTGGAACCAACCAGTCCATTCTCATCAGAACCAGATATGTTTAAAGACTCAATATTTACACCTTCTGCCAGGCTGTGAACTAGAGCAGCTTGAGTCGATAGAAGATTTCGTATGGATGAAAGCTCTACTTCGAGTTCCGATATCTCCTTTGAGGTGCTGAAAGGGAAGCAGGTTTAAGTGTTATCTAATCAGCAATATATTCTTTACCAATTACCCTTTCAGATAAGTGGAAATAAGATATGAGGATCATCAGACTTAGTCTCTGAAAGCATGTGGGTATTAGCATCATCGGTCACAAAGATCAATTTACAGGGGCAAAATGCCAATGCTATCAGCTTACATAAGGGTTATATGTTTGGGTGTACTGTAAAAATATATCTTTTCACTATTAGCAAGCAACCTTTTGATGTTTACAATTAATCAAGTAAAACATATCCTCATGCGGCAAATAAGTGTCATACTTCAAAAGGAGGATGGTGAACTTTATATAAAAATAATTTGTTCAAATGAACTAACCGAATGAATGCTGCATAGTTAGCATATACACTTTTTCTCATTTCCTCGGCAGAAGCTTTTTTCAAATCCTGGAGGTACGAGCATAACTGCCTTATTTCCTGAAAAATAAAACAAAAATACCACATTTAACAATTTCCGCAAGCATAACTCCAAAAGAACAATGTATTGCCATAAACATAATCTCATAACTATGATATTAATGATAGAGTGTTGTGCCTAAAAGCGAAATATTAATGATAGATTCCAAAACCATCAACAAAAAAGTCAATAAGTCTGATTCACGCTCAAAACAACAATCTGCATCACAAAGCATAATTCTTCTTTTCCTCTTAGAATGTTATCAACCTGGAGAAGCTCACAATTCTCGCAACTATCTCTACATCAACCTTTTTATAAAGAGCGTCCTCATGTGTCATTAAATTAATTTGCTTTCAATATGCCTCAATCACCACCTAAGACTGGCTATCTCATTTTAGTAAAACAAGTCAAATGATCCTTTCTAAAGTACATACAATACCCCTACTCCTTGACTAACATCCAATTGTTAGATCATCATAAGATCTGGCAAATCCAAATTCAACTAAAATTCAGCTAATCACAATACCTTCTCATTTAGCGAGCACTTGGTCTGCACGTACGCCTCCGCATCAAACTTATCAGACTTAAACGCATTAAGCCCTTCCTCAACCTTCACACCATTCTCCTTCACCGGCGTTCCCCTCACCCTCGTCGACGCTGACGACTTCATCGTAGCCATCAATCAAAAAATCAACTCCGTAGCCACACTTTCCCAAAATCCAACTTTTCAATAACCGTTTTCTAACGCGTGGACCGGATCTGACTTCTGCCGCAAGGCGTCAACTATGCCACTGTCGGACTCATCTGATGAAGCGACGTCGTTTAGAGCTGCGGGTGAATCGTATTGATCGGACGATGACGATCGAAGACGCGAAATGGCTACGAGCGAAGCGATCTCGTCGTCAAGCGATTTCTTCTCTCTTTAGTTGTGTCGTGTTTGGTTGATGCGCTGTAAAGCGTGATTGCGCGTCAAAACGACATGTAATTGCCGCCGTTTTGGTTGAATAATTCTCATTGGGCTTTTTTTATGACATTTTATTGGATTTAGATTTGAGCAATTTATATACCAACATGTTTTTTCACATTATTATACAATGTTAACTTTATAATTGAGAATATCTTATATAAAATATCGAATTACATATCGGATTTAAACTGAATGGAACACAAAAATATGATCAAGATGGGTCAAATGATTATTGGTAAAGTTTGGTGATCCCAACCTTGGGAAGAAGATAAATAAAAGTTGACTGAAAATGGACATTTTAAGGTCCAGCAGAAGAAACCATCTTTAAATCAATAATTGAAAATGGATGAGCAGATAAAATGCACAAGTAAGCACCAAGTAGATGATTCCAGCTGAAAATGGATGAAGTGAACAGATGAGATAGGATTGGCTTCCATGTTCCCACCTTTCAATTCACAAATTCATTTCTTTAAAAAATCTATAAATGTTATTGTAATTCAATTTTGATATTTCAGTAATACTATTTTCTTAAATTACCCACTTCCAATCTGTCCATCCAATCCAAACCAGTAAACATCTCCAGCACACAATTTTGCATCCTCAAGAACTTCATTCCATCCCTCATTGTTTTTTCATCAATAACCATATAAAAAAGATGATGACTTTAACCATTGTGTACACTCTTTAGCTTCCTCCAAACCAATTGCTTCAGATTTGGTACTCAGATTGCTTGTTTTCATCTGAAGAAAATGGCTGCAGCTGCTGCTAGTTTGGGATTTGTTTATGGGAGTTTTGGGGTCAGGTCTAGGCTGAAAGCTGCCATAGATAAGAATCTAGCAAGTGGGTGTGCTTTAAAATCTGGGTTTGGATTTGATGTTCTTCGATCTAGCAATGTTTTGAAGAAAAGGTGAGATTTTGGAAATTGTGGTTTTTGTTTTTCTATGATACCTATTTGGGTTTGGTAGATTGTGTGTTTCGTAGGGAGATTGCTGTTTCATTGATCTCTGTGCTCATCTGTTTTGCAAAGGCTGACATTACTAGTTTAACAGAAGATCTGTGGTTCACCTTAGTTCTCCAATTTCTATAAAGATCTGAAATTCATGTTCTAAAATGTTCGTATATTTATTTCGGAACTCTTCTCATTTCCATGTGTGCCACAAAATGCTGGTTTGCTTAAAAACATAGAGCAAATGGGGTTTAAGTTATCAGCTTGCGTCTTTATGTCGTGTCGCTAGCCTGAGATTAGTTGTACTTACAGAAGCACACACCACTTCAGCTCATCTAAATGCTCCTTTATATGATTTCAGAGACTTATCTATGGTGCTTCCAGTTCAAGCATCATCAGCCACAGCCGTGGAGGTATGAGACCTGAATAAATTTGTTGGTTTGACTCTTTTTTTCAGCTTTCATTGTAAGATCAGTAATGAGTTCGTAAATAATTGTTTTTATATATGTGGTAGGATGAAAGTTCTAATGACACTGAGATTCCGACTCCTAAAGTTATCATAGACCAAGACTCGGATCCTGATGCCACTGTAGTGGAAATTACTTTTGGTGACCGGCTTGGACTTCTTCTTGACACGGTACAGCTTCTTTTGAATTCATTTATATCAATAGACTTTTTTACTAAATTATCCAATGACCAATGTTTTAAACTTATTATCAAAATTTTGGTTATTTGTGAATATTTCTCCTAGAATATTTAGCACAGTACTATATGGGTTGCAGATGAATGCACTAAAAAATCTTGGACTGAATGTTGTGAAAGCCAACGTGTTTTTGGACTCCTCTGGAAAGCACAACATGTTTGCCATTACTCGAGCGTAAGATATCCACAATTTTTTGGCCAATCTAAAATACAGATCTTTTGCACTTATCGTTGTCTATCGCATAGAATAGTAGTCCCATTTTTCTCGTCATTGGCTGATGAATTTTCTTCCTCATCCCAGTGATAATGGCCGGAAAGTGGAAGACCCGGAGTTACTTGAAGCTATCCGTTTGACAATTATTAACAATTTGCTAGAGTATCACCCTGTACGCTACTTTTGCTGCTTCTCAAATGAGTACATCATGTTCTGAATGTTAGAAGCAGATTCCTCTCAAGCATTTTTTGACACTAAAATTGTGGAACAGGAATCAAGTGCTCAACTGGCAATGGGAGCAGCTTTCGGAATTTCACCACCAAAACAACAGGTCTACTATTGTTACCTTTAGATTTCTTAAAATCTGCTCGTTGCTTCGTGTCTTATTTAAATATGTGATTTGATTCATTCTCAGATAGATGTTGATATAGCGACCCGTGTACGAGTGACTGATGATGGGCCAAAGCGAAGGTACTTGAAGCACAAAGTTTTCAGATTTGATATGTTTCGACTTTCAACACTTAAACTTCCCCATCGCCCTGGCCAGATGATTGAAATCAAATTTTAAAATAACAACTTCCATGTTTCTTGTAGCTTACTTTACGTGGAAACAGTGGACCGCCCTGGACTTCTACTCGATCTTGTGAAGATCATCACAGACATTAATATTGCCGTAGAATCTGGAGAATTCGACACCGAGGTATTTACAACTGGTGTCAAAATTAGTTTTACCTAGTTATAAAGCATTTGAAGATATTCATAACTACTCTTTTGTCCCTCTCCAGGGATTGTTGGCTAAAGCAAAATTTCATGTTAGCTACCGAAATAATCCCATCAGCAAGCCCCTCCAACAGGTAAGACTAGACTACCTTTATTAAATGTTTAAAGCCCGAAAGCACAACTGATCGGGACTTTACTTGATGAAAATTGGCAGGTGCTCGCAAACAGCTTACGATACTTTTTGAGGCGGCCATCAACTGAGGAATCAAGCTTCTAAGCCATTTTTAAACTGTGTGATCTCATGGCCAGCTCAATTTCAGTGACTCTTTGCAAACTTATGTTCAGCTCTCTTTTAAAAGGTCACAAAACTCTGAAACAGCAAGATGAAAGAAAACTATGCTCCAACTGCAAATGGAAAATACTGTACACAGGCAGAATAATATTGAAAACTGATGCAAGTTGTGTAAATCATTCAGCATTTAAAATCCCACAGTGAGATTCAAAAATTAACATAATCTTCATCTCCACCTCTACACTTAGAGACACGGTATTGCAAAGTGAAAGGCCGTATACACTTCCTAAAACCTACATAAGAAACTGAATGAAATTCGCCTTGAAAAATGTGATCAGAAGGTTTTATACAACACACTCTTATCTCACCACCCCACCACCACCAACATTATTTTTCAATAAGTGAAAATATCCATCAAAAGGTAATAATTATACCCAAAATAAATAACCCAAGCGTAGATTCTCTTCTTCCACATCCAGCTGCCAGATTATGCCTGAATAGGTTTGACTGAGACTATGGGCGATTGACCTGGGCATGCTCAGTTTTATATTTGTTAAGTTCCTCCAGTGCACAAACGAGCCTGCCAACAATAGCTCTGGTATAGTTAGAGTCAGAATATGGCATTCGTTTGGTGCAATACCAAACTACTGAAGATTAGTTACCTCCCCTGGAGGTCAATGACTTCACGTAATAATTCTTTTTCTTTATCATGTGCAGCCTCTAGCTGCAAAGAAACACATGAATTCCACATCAAATAATTGCTACTACTCTTTGTACTAGTAAGGCAGCACCCCATACAATGCTTAACTGGCCGATATTTTTCTGAGTTGGAATACACCAGGGACAGCAACGAATTGTTTTGGAGTAAATGACAAGAAATTTTTACTGCCAAGTATTAACCACACATATTTTACTTACCAGTGATTTTTCTGTCGAGTTTGTTGTTAACTGTATATTGCTGCCATCGTGATTCCCTGAGTTTGAAACAAAGTTAAGAAATACAGTATATATATTGATTGGATACATGAGTAATTATGTACTACCACTACCTATATCATCACCACCCCACATTGGCCTCATTAGGTTAAGCAAAGAATCCTGCCAAAATCAATCCAAGGAAAGGAATCACGAGCTATCTAAAAGTTAACTTGAGTACACTGAAAATCCTTCAAACAGCATACCCTTTCAGCTATATTTGCATTCAGCATGGACAACAACCAAAGAAATGACGAATTCCCTTGCTGAGTTGCTGGTAATGCAATGTCAACAATTGGTGGTGCCAGTGCGAGAGATGCTCCTTGATGTAGGGTAATCACCTAAAACACTTGTATTTTGTCAATCATGATTTACTTGCAACATAAGTAAATCTTGAAGTTTTTTCCTTAGTCTTTAAATGCATCTATATTCTAGGTTAAATACTCTATACGTGAACTCAACGCACTGCTGCGGTGGGCTCAAATTTCAAATATTCCAATGCCTTCAAGATTTTTAGTAGCCATATATAACAATCACCAACCTGCATGCTACGACTTTTTTGAAGCATAGGAGAAGGGGCAACCTAAATGAAAGTGGCAAAAGACATGTCAACATCTAAGAGGATTGTCTTAAAAACTTGTATGAAAGGCAAACTCGCCTTCTCCATATCAAGATTCTCAGATGTAACTTTGAAACGTCCTCTCTGCTGAACAACCGGACCTTTGGCTTTTTCATCAGGCTCATCATTGCCTGATGGAATTTTAAGTAATTTGAGCAACTATATCTACGAAAACAAAATCTCGGATTGAAACAATAGTATACCTGATTTTGATGGTTGTACAAATGACTCTTTGAGTGAACCATCTCCTGGCTGCGGGGTCAATCCTCCATTTGAATTAGGCACAACATCAGCCCGGCTTTGTGCAAATTTACCACTATACGCAAAAAGTTTCTTTATCACACAGGACACATGCAATCACTAAAAGTATAAATACATAAGCAAAGGTCAAAGAATATGACAAATTGCCTTGGGTTTTCTTGCCACAGGTCACTATGACTAAAACCACACATGATAATAAATTACTATAGGTTTCTGATATTTTGACGCGAAATGACAAGAAATACAACTACGTTACAAGTAACATCTATATAACAGGCCAGGACAGTCATAGCAATGGAAATCTACTAGTCCAATCAATGACCATTTGTTTTGATGTTGTTATGGTCAATAAAATAATAACCAGATGACCGTTTTCTTATGAGAAGATAGATTCTTACGCTGAACTAAATAAAAGCTAACATGGCATGACCGTGGCGGATACCTTTCTGAAGGCGAAGGTGAAACAATGTTGTCAGATAAAGTATTCAACTCTGTCGAACTTTCTCTCCGGGCATACACAGCGGCTTTATCTATGTGCGATCCATTCTTATCCATGTCTCGTTTATTCATACCATTGCTTTCAGGACGGAGCTCCAACACTGAAGATGAAACACTTGGCTCATCATCCGATTTGTCATTTTTTACTCTAAGGACAATAAGTAGGCGGTCAAAAATATGATGAGTGAAACTTCAAGAACAAATGCAAGATAAAGCAAATAGAGAAGAGAAAGAACTTCGTGACGTACCTCCGGCCATTAGTGGCTGTACTGCTTGCTGAGAGAGGTGAAGGAAGATCTTGCACCACATCACTATCATCCTGAATGTAAAAATGTCCATCAAATAAGAAATTACTCTCTTCACAAGGGCACATGTTTTGTTATACATTGCCTCAGTTTTGCTTGCTAGTTTTCCAAATGGAAGCATTGCATTTTATCTATCATCCTTCCATGGCAGAGCATTTAGAGTCCAAATAAATATGCTACTTTTATTTTAATCGAGATTTAATGCTAATGAAAACTCAAAACTATACCCCGTCATCAACTTGTGGAAGATGTCCTTGAGCCAAAGATTGAAATTCCGACTGCTTCTCATTTACATTGAGTGTTATGTCATCTGTAACACAGTCATCAATGTCCTGGATCTGACAGAGGCAAAAATGATGACCATGGTAATCATAAAGAATAAAGTGCCTACAATAGTAAGATTAAGGACTGGCCTACCAAAGAAGCTTCAGCTTTCACATCTTCAATGTTGAAATTCCATCCGCTTATCCCTCGTTTGTATTCACTCTAGTAAAAGATCAGTAATAGTGGGTCTTAACAGACAGTATAAAAACACGTGTCTTTTCAAATATAAATCGAAACTGCAAGAGTTTTCAAACTTGTGATAATTCTTCCTTTATTCCGTCAGGCATTTTCTGCTGTGCCAGCATGTCTTGTTCTTTTTTCTGGGGGTATACAGAACAAACACATTATCAATATATGCACTGTGCATAGAGGAAAAATAACGAGAAAGATGAAAATGGAAACATTAACTCATGCACACCTTCAGCTCTCTTATACGTTCACCAAGAGTAGGTAGTCCATCCAAAAGGGTGCGAGAAATATAGTCATTTGATCTAGCTTGCTTGAAAAAAGAATGCTTTAACAGTTTCTTAGCAGTGGGCCGCTTTGAAGGATCTTTTACCAGACAGCTAGCTGTCATCTGTTTGAAAGACTGATGACATGAAAGAAATGAGCACTGAGACCGCCACGTCAGAAACTCATGAAAATTGACAGAAACAAAGTAGAGAATATACTCTTGAAAATTTCCTATCTCGTTCATAATCAAGGCTTGGTGGTGCATTTTGTAACGTCATGAGCAGCACCTAATAGTGATAAAACAATTCAGCCATGTTTATTTTGCTAGACACAAGTTGATTATGTTAGGCCATCTTTTGTACCTTCATGGGAGGATATTTCGAGAAAGGAGCATGGCCATGGGCAAGTTCTAAAGCAGTGATGCCAAATGACCAAATATCAGCCCTAAAAACAGAGTACCAAATTTGATCATGATGTCAACTGAAGGACGGCATGTGAATCAATTCAGAGTTATGTACGACAAACTTGAAGTCATAGCCATGCAGTTGCTCCATGACCTCTGGTGCCATCCTACAAAGACATAAAACAATACTACTGAGATGCAACAAACATAATTAATGCAACTCGTTGTTACTGAATTGCTAAAATAGAAATTAATTTCCATGGAAAACACTGGCTTAATACATTCACCAGCTTAGGAGGTAAATTGCTTAAACAGTTAGGCATTTCAGTGAATCTTACCAGCAAGGTGTTCCTACAAATGTATTCCTCAGCCGTTGCCGATCACCAGAGTCGAAGAGACATGCAGAAACGCCAAAGTCTCCAAGCTTTGTTGAGCCACGTGCACTAAGCAAAATATTTCCAGCCTACTGACAATAGACGGATCAGGTTTGTCCTTCCAGTCGAATTAAAATGATAAATAAATACAATCACACGGCTGTGGAATTTCTAGTGGCACATTATAATATTATCGATTCTTAACTGATTCAAAAACATACATGTCAAAGAAACACTCACTTTAACATCTCTGTGAATATGCCCGTGATGATGAAGATACTCCAAACCCTTCAAAACCTCTCGCAATATGGTTGCTATGATTACTTCTTCAAACCCATCAGGGTATGCAGCCTTTAAAATATGAAGACAAGATCCTCCAGCCATATACGGCATTACAACCCACAAATTATGGCCACTAACAAAAGAGCAGTGGGCTTTGAGAACATTAGGGTGATCCACCAGCAACATAGTTTGAGCTTCTCGGGAGACGTTATTCTGTAATGTCCGACAAACTAATGTTAATCAGAATAACACATCCAATCTAACTTGTTTATCAACAAACTAGCTGAAATGTCTGAGCTTTGGTCGAAAATCCCAAACACGATTAACTGCTCAAAACCGAGCATCAAGATTATCTTTTCCTTCTACCAACTCAAAAACAGACTAACCAGTCAATTACTCTATTGCCGCAAGACTGTAAACAAGCCAAAAATCAACCCTATCACAAGCTAGTCAAAAAGCTCAGCTCTTTTTTCCTTTTCAGACAAAAATCCTCAGCATGTAAAATAAACCTAGCTATGACATACAGATAAATTAAGTATTAACAATAGGAAGGATAAAAGTAGAACCAGGTCACAATTCTCTCTTTCGAAATCGAGAATCTTAATAGCAACAACTTCATCTAAGGGAATACAGATAGCTCGATGAACAGAAGCGCTGACGCCTTGCCCAATTTCCTCGCACAATTCGTAATGCTCCGTCCCAATCGGAAACTTCGAGTTCACCTTCTCCTTCTTCTCCATGATCTCTTTCTCTACATTACAAAATTAATTAATTAATAATTTGAAAATAAATATAAATCGTCGATCAGCGGAATTGATTAGTGTGAAATCGGATTGTGCGATTTACGAGTGTGGATGGTGAAGTCGGCGGCGTGTGTGGCGGTCCGTTCAATGAATTGAGGGATGAATCGGTGTTGAGGAGAGCGCGCGTCGTTCCCCGATTTCTCGTGAACGCTCGTAAAGTTAGATAGAGAAAGAGTCTTAATCGATACTAGAGAGAGAAAGTTAGAGCGGGAGAGATATAATCGGATCGCCTCTGAATCTCCCCGTATATTTAATTATATTAATATTGTTTTTATTCAAACCGATTTAATTCCATTAATGATGAGATTCTACATTTCTGCTCCTCCTATTAATACTGATTTTAACATGTCACGATTTCTTAATTTTCCCTTTAGTTTTTGATGTTCGCTTGAAAAAGTCAAGCTGCACTGGTCAGTGAAAACACTGGAATGTAGCTGCCTGAAAACATAATCTCCGATGGAAAGATTAATGTTAAATCCGAAGCTACGGCCACCGTACTGGACATATATAAGAACTCTTTATGATCCCTGGAAGACGTAACATTTGACCCAGGTCCGGAAACATGTTAGTAGGGGGCTGATGAGGTCAGGACTCGCTACCACGACTAGGCGGCTGAATTTTACTAATACTAATGAAAATGCTGATGCGCTTTTTGTTTCTTGATATGTCAGTTATCATGTTGACCATCTGTACCTGGATTGTTAGGCTGCATACTTAAGATATGCTGTTCTTGGAGGATATAGAGGTGAGGCTTTTTGTGTGTGGAAGCTGTAACAGGGCAGGATCTTTTTGCAGGGGTTCAGAGTGGAATGGGGAAGTGATAAGGAGTTTCAAGAAGCCAGGACCATCTTGATGGAAGCGACTAGAAAAGGAGTCTCCTCACATACTTGCACTTGCACCACACGGCTTACCATGTCTAGAAATCTCTGAACAAATTACATAAAGCATGATAAGTAAAAGATCCAGTGTACAGTAAACACTGACAGATATTATATATGTACTTTGTAATGAAGATACATATGAGATGAGGTATTTTATTACCCCTGGGTTTCTGCTTTCCATGCAAATCATCAACAAAGTCCCTATTTTGCTCATTGCTGGAAGCAGTCCGCTCTCATCATTTCCTTCACTGATTATCAGCTACGGTGTTCTCGTATGCAATTTATTCGTCCCACAGTACAAATAGTACCTGATTCGCTCAGGAGCTCTAATAGGCACAGAACCACAGCGAACAGATTCCGCTGATCCTCATTTTTAATGATTTCAAATTCCCGTCAGAAACAACTCTTCTGCATTTCAACCGCAGTATCAAACACAGTAGCGATGGAAACAACACATAGCCACACAAACAAAAAGTACACAAACAAACACATTCATCATGACAACATCACAAGAAGGATGGAACATACTCTAAAAAGGGATGGAGATCATAATGCTCAGTAGCACGAAGAAGACTTTAGTGTTGTGGAAATTGATGTGCTGCTAGTATTACTACAACCTCCAAAAGAAGCAAGCAGAAGACTTTAAGCTTCCTAAAACCCTACGCTTCCTTTCATCATCATCTTCATCATCATTCATATTCAAATTCATGAAGCAATTCATCATAAATGCACCACTACTCCCCATTTCCATCGCCACCAATCAGACCAAATACCTTAACAGATCAATCCTTGGCTATACTTACACTACTTCGCAACCATACAAGATCATGAACAGGACAAATTAGATGCCAATGACACGAAATGGAAAAATTAGGGTTTCAAAACCGGCGAGTTCCCCAGCGACGGAGACGATGCAAATAAGAAATAACTAAAAATCACAATTTTTAATAAAATAATAAAAATATTTTATAAAAGATACGAAAAATCTTGTTAACAATATATTTAAGCACACGTTTTTGCATATCATTTTCTTAAATATTTATAATCAATATAATAGTAATAGACGTGCTTATAATTTTATTGCAAAGTCAAAGTAATAAAGAGAATCCTTCTACGGAAAACAACATTTTAATTTAAAAGAAAAGAAAATTCATGAATAATGTAAATTTATCCAAGAAAACGAATGACATTATTAAAAGTTATCATTAAATTAAAAAAAATGAAAAAGTCAATTGAGACGAACACAGAAAAACTCATGGAAAGTTAGGATATTTTTTTGTCAATTACTGAAAAAACTTTGATTTTGCATTATTACATCATGTATTTCATTTTATATACATTTCCATTTTGGTGTCGGTAGACTGAATATTAGTCTCTTTTCTTTTCTCTATATTTCAGCAGCAGCTTCAGTCAGCTCTTTTATTGTTTTCTGCACAGACCAACCACTACCATTTGGATCTGGAAATTGAATCCTGATCTGATCTTATTGCTGTATCGGCTGTTTGATGTGTGCTTGAGATATATTGACTTTTGAAGAAATGGGGTTTGATTTCAGACAGGTGGTGGCTGGGTTTCTGACCATTACAATGTTTGTAATGTTGGGTCACATGATTAAAAGAGACCACTTTGACTCAATTCAGGTATCTATTGTCATAAAGCTACCATCTTTAACATTACATCCATATTTAGTTTTCAATCTTAGATTTCAGATTCATGGTCACTTCCCTTATTGTTGAATTTTGGTTAACCAAGTTTATGTCTTTATGTTTGTTTAGGCTATATCTTTAGATGCTTCTATCTGGGTTTGATCTGATTGTCTGGATTCAATCAATTCCGTGGTTTATGTAGCTACAATTATATTGTGAGATAAGTAATTTTTAGATTCAAAAGGTGAGGCAGTTTGCGTGATTTGTGCAGGTGAGGCTTTCTGAATCATCAGATGGCTTAAGTGACACCAGTAAGAGTTTTGACAACAGCATTTCTAAGATCGAAGGAGCTTGGAAGGATGAATCTGAAGAACTCAAACCTTGCTGGACAAAACCGAATTTGGGTATAGATCTGTAGTTTATCTCACTAGCCAACTTTCCACTTCAGGTCTTTAGGAGAATAACTATGTTCATCAAATCTTGTTGTTTGACTTTCTTTTGGCAACTGCATTGGCAGATGATGTGGAGGAATCAAAAGGATATGTTACTTTCTCGTTGACGAATGGTCCAGAATACCATGTCTCTCAGGTAAAAAAGATGCATAAGTCATGCTTCTGTGTATTGCATATTGAGTATCTTTGACCATATGTCTTCTTTGGTTTTGACTTTTATATTCCTCACTGAGTCACAAACCTCAGTAATACATCCCATCAAATTTTTGTTCCTGATTTTAGTTATTTTCTGTGTTTTCCCATCGGGCTGGGAATCCTATTTTGTTGCTTGATTGTCAGATTCCAATATTTGTCATATTTCCAGATTGCGGATGCTGTTGTTATTGCTAGATTCCTCGGAGCAACTCTTGTGATTCCTGACATCAAGGGTTCTAAGACGAATGAAAGAAGGTGAATATGATTTTTTTCTGCTCACTGTTTCTCCTATAGAGACCAGTTTGGTACTTACTATCTAGTTATATAAAGTAGTAACTAATTAAAAGTATGCCTATGACCACCCATTGTAAGCAGGACCTTTGGGGAAATATATGATGTCAAAAAGTTCATAAAAAGTCTCAACGGTGTTGTGAGAATAGCAAAAGCACTCCCTAATGACATAGGAACTATAGCTGCTGTGAAAGTCCCCAACCGAGTAACTGAAGACTACATTGCCGAACACATCGAGCCAGTTTACAGAAAAAAAGGAAACATAAGGCTTTCAATACATTTCAAATCAGTAAACATGAAGAAAAGTGACACGAAGGGTAACTTGGATTCCGTAGCATGCTTGGGTATGTTTGGAACTTTAGAGCTGCAACCAGCTGTTCAAGAAGTGGTCGACTCCATGGTTGAGCGACTAAGAACTTTGAGTAGGAAATCTGACGGCCATTTTGTTGCGATTGACCTGAGAGTTGATGTTTTGGAGAGTAAAGGATGCCAGGAAAATGAGGCTAGTGAAGCAAAAAGTTGTTATGATGGAATGGAGATAGCTGAATTTTTGCAGAAGACAGGCTTCGATAAGAGTACCACGATTTATTTGACGCAAACTGTTTGGCACAGTAGCCTTGACCCTATGAAGGAGTTTTTCCCAAAAACTTATACCAAGGTAACATTTATTGGCTCAAAATTGTGTAGACACATTTTAATTTCTCACAAACTCAAGATTTATAGGTCTCATATTATCGATTATCAACTTTCTGAATCCGCTGGTCATCCTTTCAGGAAGGCATAATGCCAGCAGACAAAAAACTCAAGTTCCTTAACGATAACTCTGCTGAGTACCAAGAGGCTATCGACTTCTACATATGCTCTGAAAGTGACGTTTTTGTGCCAGCAATATCAGGGCTCTTTTATGCAAATGTAGCTGGAAAAAGAATAGCGGCTGGAAAAACTCAAATACTAGTACCAGCCATCATTCCTGGTAAATCTGCTCCTGCTGACGAATTCATGTCACACTACATCACCAAGAAAAACCACTTGGCATATTCATGTTTCTGCTAAATTCCTGGGACAGTGAAACTTCAGGTGCTCTTTGCGTCAAAGTGGCAAAGAAAATCTAAGAAATGCCCTAGACTTATATGTTATCTGAATTTTATTTCGATACTAATTTTTTCCCGCATAGTTTCTCCTCTGAGGTGATTTTTGTGAAAGGGCTTCAGAAAAGCTTAATTGTCTGTATAACTGTTTTGAAGCTCTTGTAGAAAACATATTGTGGTATACAATGTTTAAAGCATCATTTTGTTGAGATTTTAATAAATCTTAAATGTTCCTACAAGCTGCATTGCACCTTAGTATTTTTGTAACTGTCAAAAATCAAAATGTTGCAGGAGATGCAGACATGATGGGAAGGCAAAGGCAGGTAAACAAAGATATTAAATTAAATTGATATCGAGAGTGATTGCATTTTTAGATCACCCAAAGATACATGTTTCACATTCATAGTAACTTGTTTAAATGTACCTTTCTGTTCCTTGAACAGGGGAAATGTGATTCGTTATCCATGTTCTAACAGGCTCGAGGAGTGCCCGATTTATGGATTCGAGTTATTTTTGTTGCATTTGAGTCGTCTGAAACGCTTGCTGACATAAGATGACAGAGGAGTCTTGGGAACTGGTATGAGCTTTCCAACAGCAGCAAGAGGCCAGCTGCAGAAACAAGTATAAGAGTTTGCATCATTAGATTTTTCGTAGTTTCATTTTGTGAAACAAAGAAATAATTTGTTTGAATATGCTTGGAGCAGAAAGACATACGCGACAATGGCTACTGATCCACAAATGAGCCATTGTACAATACTGAGCCTGACTATGGTGAAGAAGTTTCCAAGGAACATGATGATCAGAATCTGCAGAAATGGTGAGGGGTTATGAATACATTGACTGACTGAAACTGTGAAAAAAGAAGTCCAAAATGGTTCTAGTGTTCGGAGTACCTGAAGGATAAATGTCATCCCAACAATCCCGACGAACAGATGGTTTTTGGTGACCCCACTGAAGACATTGATCTCATCCGGCTTCCTGGCATTGAACTCGTTGAATATCTGAAAGGGCAGAGAAACAGCTATAAATGATCAGCTTGTCTCAACTACAAGTATACGAAGTTACATTGTGGACTCAGTTTCCGGATCAATTCAGGCTTATCTTCTGAGCAAAAATTCTGGCTTACTTGGCTTAGCACAAATGTGTTGAAGATCATAGTGTTCTTAAGCCTTTCAGCATGCTCCCTGTCGCTACCCAGATTGAGCACACGTGTACCAGCAAAGTTGAGAACCAGCAGGACAGTGACTTGATACAATGCCTGAAGATATTTACCATTAATGTGGATTAATAAAAATGCATAGAAACACATGCAGACCATTAAACTATGATTGACAGAGGATGAGATTTCAATGAACACCTGTATGAGCAGATTTCTCCACATAATATTGGTAATTAGAGGTTCCCTGGATGAAAACAACAGTAAAAGTCAAGCATTTGTACACGATATTTACCTTTACTCGGACAACCTTGAAAGGTGGTCTTCGTGTCATCTGGAACTACTTGCAAGTTTCACATTTGAAAAGAGTGTAAAAATAGTTATGCTTCACCTGCGGCCTACGGGAGTTCTATGCATCAAATGGTCGGTGGGCGGCTCAGTAGCTAATGCAAGTGCTCCAAGCGTGTCCATGATCAAGTTAACCCACAGAAGCTACGCCATAATAAATGTCAGCCAAGAGTAAAACTAGTATTTTTAATTATGCCGACACTGAACAGATTCCAACCTGCACTGCATTCAAAGGAACATCCCCAGCGGACACAGCTGCCACAACATTAATAACCAGCGCTGCAACATTGACAGTGAGCTGGAACTGGATGAATTTCTGAATATTGGCGTACACAGACCGCCCCCATCTGACAACCTGATCAAGATTTGTCCTATGACGGGTTAGAAATCACACGCCTCTTGTATTTCTTTCAGAACTCTCTCAGAAAAAAAATCATATGCATGTCTTCATTTCGATTCTTAAGGCTGGATTAACGAAAGATGGGTATTGCATATTTTCTTACCTTTACGACGGATGCAAAGTTGTCATCCAGGATAATAATGTCAGAGCTCTCCTTGGCAACTTCTGTCCCTGCAATGCCCATGGCAAGTCCAATATCTGCCTGAAAACCATATCAGAGTTTATACACGACTGGCTCCAGCAAAAGTGATCCATATCGCATAGATATAAATGGAACCTCATGCAAAGCAGGTGCATCGTTGGTCCCATCTCCTGTTACAGCAACTACATCCCCTTGTTTGCGCAATGCTTGCACCAGAAGGAGCTTGTCACTGGGAGAAGACCTGCCCATCACCTATGTGTCATAACATATAAGTTAGCCACGGATGACATTCGCGAACATTTCTGAAAATAAAAAAACTGAAGTGCGGCGCATTGAAAGCTTACAGATATTTTTCTGGCAGCTTGTTCTCGTTCTGCTTCAGACATTTCTCGGAATGTTTTTCCTTCGATGATAGCACCATCCATGGCTTCAGCTTCTGAAGACAGTATCCCACATTCCAAGGCGATCGCTTTGGCAGTTTGAAGATTGTCACCAGTAACCATCCTCACCTGTAGATGAATCCATGTAATCTGCAAGGCTAGAAAGTAGAAATCAAGCAGATGTAAGAGTAAAAAAGAACTAACAGTACCTTTACACCAGCGTTTGTGCAGACTCTGACAGCCTCCCTAACTCCAGGGCGGCAAGGATCCTGCAATGATGGCACAGCTAAGTTCACAATAACTTTCATAAAGATTGAACATGCTCAAACATGGCTATGTGCACCTTTATGCCAACAATGGCAAGCAAAACTAAATCATCTTCAGGCAAACTCCATTCAGATAGATGTTCTTCATCAGGAAGGCTTGATTCGTACTGTCTGTAAGCAATGGCAACGCACCGAAGACTTTTAGCTGCCATTTCATCAATGGCATTCCTCAAAAACACCTGTGAAGATTTCAAGTAAAACCTTTAATGCCCAATTCCTTTTTATTGAAATTCAAGTATCCTTGAAAATCATAATCTCGACTATTTAGTATTTTAAACCTTGGCTTCGTCAATGGACTGTGAGCTCCCGTCGGTATTGACGTATCTTGAACATGACTGAAGAACCATCTCAGCAGCTCCTTTCCAATGTATGTGAACTATACGATCTTTCTGAAAACAAATAAGTATACCATAAGTGTAACTGCCAGTAAATTTAATTGAGGGTGTGTTCACTGTATGTGTACTAATGAGTGCGACTCACACGTTGAAGTGCAACACCTCCACGCTTTTTCTCAGAGTTAAAAGGAAATACTTGAAGTAACTTGGTCTCTGATCTTATTCCTTCGAAATCCATCCCTATCTGTAAACCGAAGAGAAAGGCATAAGCATATTGGCATATCAGGTACCAATACTGACAATAAAGATCCATTAATACCTTAACAGCCCAGGAAAGGATGGCCTTTTCAGTTGGGGATCCTGAAACTTCTTTTTCTCCACCTTCCTTTAGAGGCCAAATATGACAAGAGCATGGTGTTTATTGAAGTGTATGAATGTTAGCTATTAAGCAAAGCAGTTGCAGTTAACGTACTTTCTTACCTTTGGTATGAAGACTTTCCCTGAAGTATTCTGAGCAATACCCTCGTGCAGTAGGGAGTTAACGACAGGACTCACCTGTGAAGAGTCATCTGGATGACTCATCTTTGTTCGTCCAATGTAAGCTTCAACGACAGTCATCTGCAGAAAACTGGTTGTGTCAGTGAAGCTGTGAAACGTAAGCTACATAGTATAGACATAGACACAGTTATCTTCAAGAGTAAAGATGCGGAGAGTGACTTTTTTAGGGACAGAGAATATCTAAGGCTCACCTGATTCAGTGTCAAAGTTCCTGTTTTATCACTACAGATTGTAGTTGCTGAGCCCATGGTTTCGCAAGCTGATAGTCTGCGCACTAAAGCCTTGTCTGCCATCATTTTGCGCATGGAATAGGCCAAACTGTTCAATAGTAGATGCACATCACCAGATCAGTTTCAAAATATGCAACTTTATTTTTTCACTGAAAAATCAACTGGAAAAAGCTAGCAATCTCATGCTTACGTCAAGGTGACAGCCAAAGGAAGACCTTCAGGAACAGCAACGACCACAATAGTCACCTAGATACACAAAAAAGTGACGGGAAACAAAATGGGTGAGCTCCACAAGTATCATCAAGAATAAATTCAGATACTCAAAAGGGACAATTGGATAGTACATACAGCAATGGTCACAATCTTAATGACGTCATCTACAGCTTCACTGAAACTGGTAGTGCCCGTAAACTGCAGTGTGCCGTCTGCATCTCTGGTATTCCCGGTAAAGTACCTGCAGGGGCAAAAATGTATCATCTGCAAAAACTGCTAGTCTAATTCAACGAGTCAGCTGTGTTTGACTAGTCATTTACCTGACCAGAAGAACAACCAGCACACAGCCAGCAACGGTCAACCCAACTATTCCTATAAATGTCGCAACTCCATTCAAGCGAACCTAATGATAGTTGACAGCCAGAATTAGTCTCATGTAACCTTGTACATAAGTAAATATGTATATGAATAAAATGGAACACAGGAAAACAAATTGCGTCGAAATAACCTGCAAGGGAGTTTCTTCACCAGTGTCCTCTGAGATACTAGCCATCAGCAGACCCCACTCAGTATTAATTCCAACCCCAGTTACCTAGATAATTAATTTATTATAACTGTAAATATTGTAGATAATTTTCTTCAAATTCCAAATAATTAAATTCAATTTGTAATAATTCAAACATTATAGGGAAACATCTGAGGCAGAATTACCAGCATGATTCCAACACCATCAGCTACTTTACACCCGGACATTAAAAATGGTTCTTTCTTAGTCTTGTGAACCTGAAAGAAAAATGATTTTTTAAGAAAAAAAACTAGCCTAAAAATGTCGATTAGGATAACTTACAATCTTGCTTTCACCAGTCATGCTAGATTCGTCAATAGCAAGAGAATGCCCAGAAATTAGAATTCCATCTGCAGGAACCTGTTGGGATACCATACCAGATTATGGAGTTATAAATAAAAATGCATAGTCGAGTTGAACAAAAAATTCCTCAAGGTCACCAACCTGATCTCCTATGTTGAGGGGAACAATGTCACCTACTACGATGTCATATATGGAGATAGTCACTGGCCTACCATCTCGAATCACCTGCAAATAGTAAGTGTCCATAATAAAATCTTAATATTGGTGTATGAGATAGTATGAAAAAAGAGGTAAAACACCTGCAAGCGGATGTTTCTTTTTTCCTCGTTTAAGTTTTGAAATTGGAGGGATTGCCTATAGTCACTAGTTGCTGAATCAAGCGGAAAAATAAAACATCAATTTAAGAACGAAATCTCTTTTGAGCTCTGTATACAGTTCTATGAAGAACCTGTAACGACAATAACCAGCAAAACTGCGAAGGCAATGCTTCCACCATCATACCATCCTTTTTCTAATCCCTGGAATATGAAATCATAAAGTTTCATGAATCTTTCAAAAATTAACGCATCAACAGACTATACGAAACAAAGTTCACCTCTGTTTTTATTCCAAGCACAAGTGACGCAATAGCAGCTATAATCAGAATGATAAGAGTTAAGTCTTGCCAAGCATCCCAAAGGAAACTCTAGAAACAGCAATGTCAACATAGTAAGAATATGGTAAACACAACTATCTTCTGATAATACGTATGGATTGCTTAGTAGAGAGTACCAAGAAGTTTTTCCCCTTTTTCTTGGGATATGTGTTTGATCCAAATGAGCTCCTTCTATTTGAGAGATCATCATCATCTCCAGGGACTCCAGTCTCGGGATTTGTTTTCAGCAAATTCGACACGCCTTTAACCTGAAAGACAAATCAATTTATTTGTTCAAGTCAAGATTATTAGTAGGAAACACAAAATGAATGGCTTACCCCGCCGTACTCTTTTAAAGCAGACATATTGTGATCCCTGGTCATTGATGCTAGTTGCTCCAATGATATTCCGAATTCACCATTAGCCACTGGAGGAGCTACTACAGTGCCTGGATCTGGTGAAAAGATATTGAAACTCAATTCGAATACTGGAAAATAACAATACACATTGATCAGGACTACAAGTGGACGTACCAATGGCTCGTTCTCCAGCCAACTTGAAAAGCAAAGCTGCCTAAAATGTTGGAGGGTTACGAATAGATGAGTGCACCTGGACAAATGAGTTTAAAAATTTGTGAAAATAAACCATAAATATTACCCTTATGACTTGAGCATGTGCTCTTATCATCATTCTCCTCTGTTCTTTCTCTTCCGCCTTCTTTAAATCCAGAGTGTACCGGAATCTACGAGAGGCATTAAGCACAAGAGCAGCTTGCTGCATAAGAAGCAACATCACTCAACGAAACCAAAAGATACACAACTGAAAAAATGGTCGTCGAATTACAAGTCTTGGACAACTAATGTCACAGTTCACATTGCATACCCTCCATCTCTTGAGAGTCTCTACAGACGCTTTTTTAGTATTCACAATATCAAAAGGACCATCTTCAACCTCAATGTCCTCCCCCTCCATCTCCACTTCCGTAGCGGCATTGTTCCCCCCAGCCTCGATATCATCTGTGTACCCCATTTCTGACCCCTCTTATACCCCTAGAGATGGCACCGCCGGACTTTCAAACGGAGCCACCCCACAAGTGTAACGGATCCCCTTCCTCCCAAATCACCTCTTAGCTGCAAATGACACTTTTTTACAAACAAAATAACCTTAAAATATAAAATTGAAAAAATGAACCTTTTATCCTTTTAGAACATACCCAGATGAAGAAAGGTAAAGCCTTTCAATTTTCTTACTCCTCGGAACTTGTGAGATTGAGCAAAACCATTCCCAAGAACAAAATTAGGTTTTGTAATTTTTAGAATATCGAAACAAAAAAAGCAATTTAATGAAATGGTGGATGTCAATAAAATTAGGAATGGCGATTAAATTCAAACACGAAACCAACGGATCAGAGAACAATTAGGGCTCACAGAAAATTACCGATTTCGGTTGACGAGCGAGAGAGTCAATCAGTCCACTCCCATGAAAGTTTCGCGCCTCTTTCATCAACCGATTCAGTGACGAATGCGCACAAATTCCAGATTTAATTCCAAGCGAAACAAAGAAAATATTTTACGTAATCTGAAAATTAAAAAATACTTCTGTTTTCTATGAATATCAAAATTCAACTTTTATACATCTAAATTCTTTATTAATATATTTTAAAAATTAATGTGCAAAAAGTATATGAAAGTAAGAGTTAAAATAATGAATGAAATAATTTAGTGATAGAATTTGACTTGATTTGTGTATTAAAATTAATACCACCACTTTTCATTAATATTAAAAAATAAATTAAAAAATATACAAGACAATTAATATATTGGATTAATAAAAATGATGATTGAGATCTTTATAATTTTAATTTACCATTTAAATTACTTAATTAGAATATCAAATCCATGTGTAAAGTTATACAAAATTACAAAACGCAACCATTGATTCTGCAAAATAACCAAACCCTCGCAGTACCCTTTTCCGCAACTTAAATTCACATTCTAAAGACTCCGACTTTACATCCTCAATGCGTTTTCCGACTCACCCAGATCATCCCAACCATCGCCCACCGCCTTTGTTTTCGAACTAATCCACTCGACTCTACCTGCTAGGGTTTTCTTTCATCGCAAAAAGCTACCTTTTTTGCTTCCTCATCTTTTTCACTCCTCCTATCGGGTATGGAAGCTTTGAATGGATCCGTGTTCAAATCCCAGTCGCTTCTGCGAACACCCAGCTCCCGAGAGTTGTGTGGCATAACCCCAATTCGTAGAAAAGTGGCTATGAGAAGAGGATTGTATGGTATTAATAGGTTTAAGAGGAGTTGTGTTGTGGGTATGGCCAGAGATGTTAATGATGATGGAGATGACAAAGAGAAGCAAAATGGGTTTGCTTTTCTGTCTGACAAGAGTTTGTCTATGTTCCAGGTTAGTTTATTGGCTGTCTTGGTTTAAGGAGTGACAATTTGCTGTATCATAGCTTTGAATTTTGGAGTTATTTATTTAATTAGTTTAGGATTGGAAACGCAAGGTGTTGAATTTGCCAGAGCTTGTCTGGTTGATGTGACTTTTGTTGAAATGTTGCGATCTTTATGGAAAATTTTGATTTTGCCTAGGCTTGATTTTCTAATTTATGTTGTGAAGGATAATTTGGTCCACGAATGCGGACAATCAGTTATACTTAGGAGAGCCTGAGCCTTCAGTTATTGAGGCTTCGATTACTACCATTCCACCTAGTGGTGGTACTCGGAGTGGGTTGTTTAGGACACCGATTTCTGGTGGAGTTCAGAGTGCAACATCTGCACATGGTTTACCTAGACCTGCTTTAGCAGTGCGCAACCTCATGGAGCAGGTATTTTTGTGTTTTTACGTTTCTCTTGATGATAGCAGATAGTAATTGGTATTTTGGCTTCTCATGATGTTAACAGGTATTTCTGTGTTTTATATCATGATGTTAGCGCCACACATCTTTTCAAATTTCTCATTTGGTGGAATTTATGGTGGTTATGTTTGCAGGCTAGGTTTGCTCATCTGTGCACTGTTATGTCTCGCATGCACCACCGGAGAGACGGGTATCCATTTGGATCACTTGTTGATTTTGCTCCTGATCCATTGGGGCGTAAGTAAAACTGAATCGCAAAACTGATTTGGTTTCTTTTTGATTTTTTCGTCTTGACTTATTTTTTAGCCTCTGTACTGAAATATGCAATGTGGGAGTATAAATCAATGTTCATCTTAGCTAGTAAGTTGCTTAGAACTAGTCTACACTATTCACCAAGAGGGTACATTTTTTGGTGGTCAAAAAAACACATCAGCTTGTGGGTCTTGAAACCAGCTAATATAGATGCATTGAATATTCACTTTACAGAAGTTGAATTATGAATCTTGACATTTAAACTGTTAAACTTAATACAGATGAAAACAATCTAGGCAGAGTAGATTGATACAGTTAACATCCACTTTTTATGGAATGGTTCTTAATCCGCTAATAAGAAACTCTAATAGAACAATTCAATCAGCTGTTGAAATAGATTCAGTTTGATCTTATTGAAGCTAAGAATTATATTTGGTGCAACTTCTATGCACTTTTTAAGATGCCTGATGACAAAGTAATGCCCCCTTTAATGTTATCAGATCCAATATTTTCCTTTTCACCCTTGGCCATCCACACACGGAACTTGTTGGCTGACCCCAGATGCACTCTTGTCGTGCAGGTAAATCTATTTCTAATGAAGTTTTTCCTTTTCTTTCAAAGTGCTGAGTCAATCACATTATTCGGTATGCAGATACCAGGGTGGAGCGGGTTATCAAATGCTAGAGTTACTATATTCGGTGATGTGTTTCCTCTCCCTGAAGACCAACAGGTATCTTATTTTATGATTGCCTTCAAAGCTTATTTTTTAATTTTGAATGGCTATTATATGGTTGTGATTTATAACTGTATAATCTGGCTCAAGCATGGCCTTGAGGGATCATGGGTGATTCTTAATCTTATGAAAGTGGATACTAATATTGCTTTTTATGTATTCACAAGAGTTGCATTTTTCACAGGAATGGGCTCATAAGCAATACATATCCAAGCATCAACAGGGACCCTCCCAACAGTGGGGAAACTTCTATTATTTCCGAATGGAAAATATAAGGGACATATATTTTATTGGAGGCTTCGGCACTGTTGCGTGGGTAAACGCAAAGGAATATGAAAGTGTGCAGCCTGATAAAATTGCAGTCGATGGAGGCGAACAAAACCTGAAGGTTACATAATATTTAAATTACCATTTGTAGCATTTACGCAATCAACCTTCATCTGAATTTCCATTGATGTCTGCAGGAGCTGAATATTATATTCTCAAAGCCCCTTAAGCAACTTCTATCTACAGAAACTGAGATCGATGATGCTGCCATTATATCAATTGATAGCAAAGGGATTGACATCCGTGTTCGTGAAGGCGCTCAGGTAACACATTCTGACATAAGTTCCTTAAAAACAAAATCTTATCAGCCTCCTTTTGTTGTACAATTTGGTTTATTAATTATTTTTGTTATATTTCAGTTCAACGTCCAGAGGCTATCTTTTGAGGAAGGACACGCTGTTGAAACTCTAGATGAAGCCAAAAATGCTCTCCAAAAACTGATAAGCAAGGACCAAGTCACCAAACAGAAATAAAGTTGTTTGTTAACCTTGCAGCACGCGGACTAATCACTCCAAGTTCGCACTTTTGTTTTATAGCTTCTTTTTTGGATTGTAACACAAACCTTCACATTCAGTCTAACTTCCTGATACATTCATGCAATAAGTATTTATTTAAACTACATCCAACAAAATATATATTAGGTGACATTAGGGTTCAAACCCGTGAATAGTAGCGTACCAGCCAAAATCAATTCAACCAATTTTATAGTGGATTCATCTGTGTTTGGTGGACTCGTGAATTTATTCTTACATTGTTCGCGTTTTCGCAGGCCCCTTTGATCCGCATTCTTGACTCATCAAAATAAGTTAATTTTAATTTTTCTATTTAAAAAAGATGATCGAATTTTCGGCATTGATTTTCTTATTTTGCGTTGCGGTTAGATCCGATGGAGGGAGCGGCTGTGGCAACCGCGGCTCAGCAGCAGCAAGCTCAAGTGGAGAGGCTCAACGAGGCGCTGCAACAGCAGCTCAATTTGGAGCAAGTTAAGACCAGAGCGATTGGACTTTTCAAAGCAATTTCCTGAATCTTAGAAGACCTCGATGTGTTTGCGCGTGCTAATGCTGTTCCTAAAGGTCGGTATTCTTAAAGATTTAATCTTTACGTCAATTCGAGTGATTTCTTTGATTTGTAATGTGTTGAAGAAATTAGGGTTTACTGATTTGTATGTGAATTAGGGAGGTGGTGTTGGGACAATTTTCAATGGTTAATCTTGAGCTATTTAACATTGTGGATGACATTAAGAAGGTTTCGAAAGCTTTTGTAGTGTATCCGAAGAATGTAAATGCCCAGAATGCTAATGGTAAGATTTTATTTACATGGGATTTTGCGAACTTTCATTTTCTTCAGCAATTAATTTTATATAATGTGTGTAGTGCTACCGATGATGTTGTCATCGAAGCTATTTTATGGTGTTAAGACCCATTCAAAATAAGAGGTTTTTTTGAACAGGTAGGTGAAAGTCCAGATTTCATGGAAGCATTTTTTCATAGCTAAAGGTTTTTGAATAATAGGTGAGACCACCTGCAGGTCACACTTTCCCCAAACTGTCAAACCTTTCATCACACTCCCACATTTACAGGTATATATACATGAAATCCACAGGTCACACTTTCCCCAAACTGCAGGTCACACTCCCCAAACTGTCACCTGCAGGTCACACTTTCCCCAAACTGTCAAACCTTTCATCACACTCCCACATTACAGACGATAGTATGTAATGAATTACGAAAAACAGCGAATTTGACCATCAAAATATACAAGTTAGAACATCCACACGTAACCAGCTAGATCAAAAAATGTTAGATCCCATATGTATTAGATGCATTCCGTATTTACATAAGCATTAAAAATTGAAGAAAGAAAGACATTCATTAAAGATGAACTTAGGCTCATTAGAGGTGTGGAAAAGGCATGGTTGTGGTTCCTTCACATGTATACTACCTAAACACCAAAAACCAATATAAGACTTTGGACGTAGCAGCTCATCAATTATAACTTGATCATTCCTAATTGTCGCTCAATTCAATTTTCATCTACATCACATTAGTCTTAAAAATTCTGCGGGGCTATTCTCTCAAATTAGTTAATCATCAAATATTGCAAAACACATAAAAATACCTAAAGTGATTGATGATGAAATGAAACAAATACAAACACACAGTAAACCTAAAATAATTGAGCAAATTTCATCAATCATACAATCAAAAAAAGAGGCTTCTAACGTAAACAATCGGCAAAAATAAAACAATAGAAAATTAAGTAAAAGAAGGGATACCGTTTGGGGGTGAGATATGAATCTGGGCTGATAGTCGTCGAGTTGGATTTTAGCGCGAGCTACTCGTGAACAAGTTCGGTCAAAGCTCGTTCATTTATAAACGAGTTAAGCTTGAACAAAATTTGATACTCGTTTATTAAACGAGCCGAACATGAACACATTGGTGCTCAGCTCGAATAAGCTCGTGAACAACTCGATTGAAGCTCGATTAATACTTAATTAATATTCGATTAATACTCAATTAATACACCAAAATTAAAATATAAGTTGAAGCTTCAGAATCTTTTATGTTCACCATGGATTGAATGATTTGGCGAAATCTGAGAAAAGGGCATCATCAAGGTTGTGGCTTTCATTGTTAGCTTGATGTTCACATATTTTTGTATGCTTATTAGTGCTATGATTAATATATGGTTGCTCCATGACCAAGTGTTTTTTCTTAGTATTCTTGTTGTGTGGCATTTGGATAATTTCTATTAAAAAAAGTGTTGCCTGTAGGAACATGCCTATTCCCTATGATCTTTAACAGTGATGTATGAAGTTAAAACAGAGAAACTGATAAACGGAAATCACAATGAATTTCACCAAGGTGCAAAGCTGGGTCAAGCCTCAAATTACAATACTGACGAAACAAAATAATCTGTCCAAGATGATTGAAACTTCATATTAAAACCTAACATCATGGTCACTCCATGGACTGACATCCAGCTACTTATTTCTCAGAAGAGTTGGGACCTCTCTTCTTTCCAAAGCCAACAACTGCAAAAGGATTTAAACATAATTTCCAATAATTCAACCAGGGATTTTCTAATTAACAAGTACAAAAGTAGACAATCCAAATACAAGCTTTACAGTTCGCAGCAAAACAATATTGCCTCCATGAATCCAAATAGCTGGCTAATCCAGTGCCGTGTGGGACGGCACAATGATGCTGGGCTGGACAGCTCTGTCATCAATGTTATGGTATGTCTGTGGCGTTGTGGTGCCTCTCAAGTGGAATATACTAGCAAATGTCATCTGGTCACTTACCCTATTCTTTGAAGACTTAGTTCTATGATAGAAGGTGTGTAATGCTCAGGGGTTTGTTATCCCACATCGCTCATAACTAAAAGCAATCAGGAGAAGAATGTAAATAAAATTCAACCCATTCAACTACTAAAGTTCATACCATCCTTGGCCTTTTGGCTGAGATCAAGTATAGCCCATTGGGTTTGATACGAGCTCTAATTGAGCTCGAATCAAGCTCTAATTGAGCTCGAATCAAGCTCTAATTGAGCTCGAATCAAGCTCAAGTACTTTAGTATTTTATGAGAATTTAAGCTTTAATCGAGGTCGAGTCGAGTTCAAGTACTTTAGTATTTTTTCGAGGAATCGAGCTCGAGTATTTTAGTATTTTGAGTCGAGCTCGAGCTTATACTAGTAAGGCTCGAACGAGCTTGAGTCGAGCTCGAGCATAAATAATCTTTTACGAGTCGAGCTCGAACAGCTTAATACTCGGCTCAACTCGGCTCTTTGCACCCCTACCTGCAGGTCACACTTTCCCCAAACTGTCAAACCTTTCATCACACTCGCACATTTACAGGTATATATACATGAAAAATGTTAAATCCACGGGGACTCTGTATATCAAAATTTAAAAACACAAACGTATTTCTTTAATTACAGTCTAATTTTTTCAGTCATATTTTATTCATTTCGATACTCGATTCATGTAGCATTAACCTCCTCCAACAAAATGCAAGCATTGCCCTTAATTATTGGCCATACCTTCTCAAACGTTAATTTTTTATTTATTTTATATATATTATTTCAACAAATCCAACTTGATTTTAATATTAATTATTCATATTTTTGTTGATTTTTCCCCTTATTTATAAAAAATTTATTGAACATTTTGGGGAAGCGCAGTTCATATTCCTTGCTTTCGCAACCCTAGCTAGAATCGATCGCTCCACGCTTAGCTGGATCTTAGTCCTCGACTGACTGTTCTGCAACATACACCGTGACTATCGACACTGCATTTACATACTCACCCTCGGAAGAAGGTACGGAGTTTGAGTTTTGTAGTTGTCCGATTCGCGATTTCATGTTTTCTGTATGAGTGATTGGTTCTATGAAATGGAGGTTTTATACCCAAGAAGATGGAGATGTGATTTGAATTTGATAAATGGTAAGATTTGGATATTAGGGATTTGAGATTGGTGTGTTATGCAATTTAGGGCAACACGGATTGAATTCGTTATTTAGGGCAGCACTTGAATTCGTTGCTGAGGTTGGCGTGTTATGCAATTTAGGGAAACACAGATGGAATTGTTTCGTAAAAGATGGAATTTTTTTGGTTGATTGCTTAAGTGAACTATGTGTATGAGAGTATTCAATTTCCGCTAGCTCAATTCCTGGTTAGTGTAGTGAGTGATCAAATTTAACTTCCTGATACATTCATGCAATAAGTATTTATTTAAACTACATCCAACAAAATATATATTAGGTGACATTAGGGTTCGAACCCGTGAATAGTAGCGTACCAGCCAAAATTAATTCAACGGCGTTAGAGAACTTAGATTTTATAGTGGATTCAGGTGGACTCGTGAATTTGTTCTTACATTGTTTTTAAATTTGTATCATGTCATTGTATTTGTCATGTGTATATCACGTGCAAAATATGTGTCAGATACAATCGCGTTTTCGCAGGCCCCTTTGATCCGCATTCTTGACTCATCAAAATAAGTTAATTTTAATTTTTCTATTTAAAAAAGAGAACTTTTTATATGATCGAATTTTCGGCATTGATTTTCTTATTTTGCGTTGCGGTTAGATCCGATGGAGGGAGCGGCTGTGGCAACCGCGGCTCAGCAGCAGCAGCAAGCTCAAGTGGAGAGGCTCAACGAGGCGCTGCAACAGCAGCTCAATTTGGAGCAAGTTAAGACTAGAGCGATTGGACTTTTCAAAGCAATTTCCCGAATCTTGGAAGACCTCGATGTGTTTGCGCGTGCTAATGCTGTTCCTAAATGGTCGGTATTCTTAAAGATTTAATCTTTACGTCAATTCGAGTGATTTCTTTGATTTGTAATGTGTTGAAGAAATTAGGGTTTACTGATTTGTGTGTGAATTAGGGAGGTGGTGTTGGGACAATTTTCAATGGTTAATCTTGAGCTATTTAACATTGTGGATGACATTAAGAAGGTTTCGAAAGCTTTTGTAGTGTATCCGAAGAATGTAAATGCCCAGAATGCTAATGGTAAGATTTTATTTACATGGGATTTTGCGAACTTTCATTTTCTTCAGTAATTAATTTTATATAATGTGTGTAGTGCTACCGGTGATGTTGTCATCGAAGCTATTACCTGAGATGGAAGTCGATGAGAACTCAAAAAGGGAGCAACTGCTTCATGGGATACAGCACCTCCCTATATCTTCACAAATTGATAAACTGAAGGTTAATTAAGGTTTTTGTGCTTTTTACTTTTTTGTGCTCGTAGGCATACGAAAACTAATGGCTCTTTATGCAGACAAGAATTGATATGATTGCGGCAGCTTGTGCAAGTGCTGAAAAAATATTAGCTGATACTCGCAAAGCATACTGTTTTGGAAATCGTCAAGGGCCATCGGTTGCATCAACGTTAGACAAGGCTCAAGCAGCCAAAATTCAGGAGCAAGAGA